>JAHLJT010001760.1:0-68310 GCA_031308135.1 Acheta domesticus
TTGACTGCACCCTTCAACTCGTCGATGGTAAACTCCTCCACGTCATCACATACGGAATGGTTTGGTAGCACCTCTGATCCGCGCGGGAACAATTCCAGGGCTATAGACCTCTTCTGCTCCGCCGGTAAAATGTACGGAGTGCAGTTGGTGAGCTTCTTGGTTACGAGTTTGTAACCCGCTCCCCAGATATCCTTGTCAAGATCGTCACATAACTTCCTCCAGTGAGACCGTTTTGACTGGTTCACGAGTCGTACCAATTCCTGCCTGCAGTTTCGGTATTCTTCCTGGAGTGATTCGTTCCGTCTGGAGTGCCTTTTGTTCGATCGAGTCAGCAGCCGTCGTTTCTGAATGCACTCTTTCCTTTGTTGCTCAATTTCGGTGGTCCACCAGTATGGTACTCGCTTTATTTCCCTTCGCCCACTTCTTGAGCAACTTCCCTGGCACGCTTCTTTTATTACTTTCGTTAGTCGCTGTGGTGTTTCAATGTTGCGTTCCCCTACCAACCACACAAACAGATTTCGAAAGGTTTCCCAATCATATTGGAGCATAGTTCTCTCTGTACTACGGTCCTTCCGGCTGCTCACATTGACTATGTCAAAGGAAATGAAACGGTGGTCACTAAGTGATTCCTCGTCTAAAACCTGCCAGTTCGAGATTCTTTTTGCAACGCCTGATGTGGAACAGGTGACATCTATAAAACTCGCCGAATTTGCCCTGGAGAACGTCGGCACATTCCCAGTGTTATGCACTGTTAGATCGAGTGTTGCCATCCACTCACTTAAGTATTCACCTCTCTTATCCGTAGCCGGAGACCCCCATGCCAGCGACTTCGCGTTGACATCCCCTAGAATAATATTTTCCCCCCCTGTTGCTCTGCAATCCTGCATTATCATGTCCACTTGTGTCTTGAACTCATCCAACGGGATATTCGGAGAGATATAACAGCAGTAGATATTGAAGTCTTTCATATGAATGCACACGTACCCTTCTTTACTCCGGACATTTTGGACACACAGGCTCTTATTTAGGAGAAGAGCTGAGACATCCCATTTTTGGTCTTTCATCCAGTTGCTTGTGGAGACAAGTTTCTTATTCGGTTCGCTGGCCAAAATTAAATCCACTCCTTTGTCCAAGGCAGTTGCATGCGCCATGTCGTGGCTCTTCTGTGACCGCATCAGGTTGGCCTGCAGAATTCGTATTGATTGCGTTGCCATTACTTTGTTTTATTTTCTTCCCGCCCTGGCTTCCACTACTAACTTCCTGTACGCCGGGCATTTCATGTGCTGCGATCTATGTCCGGCTTCTTGCAGACAACACAGAAGGATTCTTTTGTGCAGTCCTTGGCATGATGGCCAGGATCTCCGCACCTGAGGCAGTCATTCTTCCTATCCCTTTCCTGGGTGCATTGCTTTGCAATATGCCCATACCCGTGGCATTTGTAACATCTAGGAATGTAGACCTTCTCTCTTACTGGGCAGTCAATCCATCCAATAGAGATTGTCTTCTGCCTAAGGATCTCCTTTGCAGGACCTGTAGGCAGGCACACTGTCGCATTTTGATTACCGTGCCTACCTGGTCTGGTAGAGACAATCTTTACCTCCAAATCTTCAATATTGGCCGCTTTACAGATGGCTTCCTTTAACTCGGCCTTTTCAGTTGTTGGCACTATGCCGTATACAAGAAGCGTGGTCTCTTCGCTTTTTGAGGTAACCTCCACATTATCGACATTTGATTCGATTTCTTTACGCAGAGTTTTCCCTGCACCTGTGCCTACTACCTTTAAAAGCATGTCGCCTTTGTCGGTCTTCCTAATGCTTTTAACTTTTACTCCTATACTATCCAAGTCCACGCCCTCTTTTAGAGTCTTGACAAGGTCAGCATACGATTTCCCCTTGGACTTGCAAATAATAGACTCTTCGCTTTTTCCTTTCTTAGCCCTCTTATTTTCCCCTTCCCTTCTGGCGTCCGTCCGTTTGGCGTTGCCTCTTTCGGAAATGATACATCCTATTTCCAGGGCACTTCCATGGAACATCCACTCCATCATCTTACGTAGTGGCTCCCTATTGAAGCCTGCTGTGGTTGTAACCGCCACCCTCTTGCGATCGTGTGTATTCAGTAGCTCCTTCCACTGTGATAGAATCTTGTACATTTCTTCGTTATCGATTTCTCCGGTGTCGCTTACTGTGATGGGAATTATGTATCCGTAGCAGGATTTCTCCTCCCCTCCGCCTCCTCTGCTACTGTGTACATTAGTAACAGTTTTGATGTATTCTACCCTTCCATCCAGTTTCTCCACAAGAAGAGAGGGTAGCTCCGGGTGAAAATCTCTCACTAACTTCCGAGTAGCAGTTATCTCCTCTCGTGTATTAACCATTGCTGCCATATCCCAGTCTCTCCGAAATCTCCCGGGATTACCGTCCAGCAGGCGTGTTGCCTGGAAAGCAGAATCTGGCCACTCTCTGTCCAAAAGCGGGACAAATTCATCGAGGCTATCGATCTCAGCGATAGCCGCTTCGATACTCACATCCCTTTCCGCCGGATACGTTTGCGTCCCTGCTTCCTTGTGTGCCGAGCCCCCGGTTCCGAGGGGCGGCGCAGCAACAAAACCGTGTTCCGAAGGCTGTTGATGTGTCTCCCATTCCTTCCATCTACACTGCAGATTCTCGCTGAGTTCGTAGATGGCCTTTGCCCCTTTCTTAATTTCCGTCTTGGTGTTTGGCGTGCTTCCAATAGCCTTATATAGCTCTTCACTATGTTTGGATAGCTCGAAAATCATTGCCCGTAGGGCGTCTGGATAGCTACCCTTTAATTTTATTTCGGCTGTTTCATTCACGTCTCCGAGAATTACATTTATACCGCCGCATTCTTCAATGCTCTTAGTCGGTACACCTTCTTCAGCTCTCACCGAAGGCGTATACACGGCTTCAACATTATCTTCCGTGCCCTTACTCTCCTCACATGCCTGTGGAGACACAGCGACACGGTTTGAAATGCCCGCCATTACCGTGGTCGCCCGCCGCTCCGGCAGGAGCGCTGCAGGTCACTTAGTTCTTCTTCCACACGTATGGGGCGCTAGCAACAGTCGGCATAGTTTACCACCCAGCCACGCGATAGCAGCACTGTACGCTCTATACTCCAAGGACGCTCCCCAAGGACAAGATGGCGCTCACCCACGCTAACTGACACGCCGAATATAACACGTATATTTCGATAATGAGGAAACCCCCCGCTTTCCTATCATTAAACGGGACGCCAGAGTGCTTCAGGCATACACTCTTCTTACCTTTGTCGGCACTTGAAGCACATAACTATGGAAATACCGCCATACACGAAGAGCACAAACGCGGCAAAGCAGACGCTACCACTACCAACCAAAAAAAACTACTACTACTACTACTACTGCTACTGCTACTGCACTGCTACTGCTACTGCTACTACTACTGCTACTACTACTACTACTACTACTACTACTACCACTGCCGCTGCCGCTGCCGCTGCCGCTACTGCTGCCCGCTACTACTACCGCTACGCTGCCGCTACCGCTACCGCTACCGCTACCGCTACCGCTACCGCCGCCGCCGCCGCCGCCGCTACCGCCGCCTACCGCCACTACCGCCGCCGCCGCCGCTACTACTACGACTCCCGCCGCCGCTACTACTACCGCTACCGCTACTACTACCGCTACTACCACTACCTCTACCTCTACTACTACTACTACTACTACTACTACTTTTTTTGGCGTAGTCGGCGCCTTAGCTAACCAAACAAGAGGCCATATCGAACCGCCCGCCTTACTGCCTTCGGAACCGCCGCTCTGGCATCACGTCGGAGGCAGTGGGCTGTCTTTTCTTCTCCTACAGTCTTGACTCTACTTCCCCCGTCCACCGCGGTGATTAGGGGTTCGAGAATATTTCAATGTTTCGTATCCAATCAATATAGTACTGTTTTTCCCATTACTGGAACTGCCTTGCGTACTTTTCTTTTTCTTTCAAAATACTTTTCGAAAATTGTTGTATAACTGTCCAGGTTTTCTTGTTTTGGATCATGCCTTCAATCATGGTATCCGCGGCCATTGCATCTGTCATTTGCCAGACAACGCTACTTCGTTGTCTCTCCCACCGGGAGCATGAAAACATGGTGTGCTCCACCGTGTCTGTTTCTCCGCAGAACAAAGCACACACCGTCTACTGACTTTCCAATCATTTTGGCATAGTTTTGAAATTGCCCATGTCCTGTAAAAAATTGTGTTAAATAGTAATCCAGATTGCGGTGCTTACAAGTGTACCATCTGTTATATCCGGAATTAGCCTTTTAGTCCACTGTGCGACGTCGACTGTGCGATCCCACCTTTCTTGCCATTCTTGTATTATTTTCCCACGTATTTCGTTTTTTACGTTACTGTTGTTGTCTGCGTTATGTAACATGTACCTTTCCTTGATCTGGAGGTCTATTGGTATAATAGCTGCCAAGACCTGCAATGCTGCTGTAGATACCGTTCTATATGCACTGGTTATTCTCAGCACCATTTTTCTTTGCGTTCTCTCTAGCGTTCTTCTCTGCTTCTTCCATCTCAGTGCTGTGTGCCAATAGGAGCTGCATATAGAAGCATCGAATTTGCTGCACTGCAGAGAGTTGCTCGCTTCACAGATCTCGGGCCTCCAATGTTGGGCATTAACTGTGCCAATATTGCACTTTCTTTTCGGTTTTAGACGTTGTAGCGTTATATGCGCTCCAAATGTATACTTTTGTCTACAACAACTCCAAGGTAGCGAATTGTTTGTTTGGAGTTATAGTGGTGTCTCTGAGCTGGAATTTTATACTTCTCTTCTTTCTTGGCCCCTTTCAGGATAACTGCCTCTGTTTTCTCAGGGGCGAGTTTAAGCTCATTGATATCTGTCCATCTATTAATGCGACCGTAGAGATTCATTCACTCTAAATACCAGTTCTTTATCTTCGTCGGCAGTGACCACCAAAGCCAAGTCATCGGCAAACCCAATGAGCGTTGCTCCTTCTGTGAGCTTTAGGTTTAGTACCCCATCATAAGCTATGTTCCACAGGAGAGGACCGAGGACAGAGCCTTTGGGACTCCAGCTTGGACAGTAAGATATTCATTTTCCCCAGTTGTAGGCATCTGTCTTGGAAATATCTAACTATGGTGGTTACTAGATAGGGCGATATTTTTCTCTTTTGTAATTCGCTGATTATTCTGGTCCATGCTGCCGTATTAAAGGCATTCTGTATGTCCAGAGTAATCAGGACAGCCCATCGTTCACAGGATTCTTCCTTGATTTTCATCACATGTTCCACTGCCTGAATTGTGGATCTGCCCTTCCGAAAACCGTATTGTGTGCAAGCTAAGCCTCCACATTCTTCGACTTCCTTTTCGAGCCGTCTCTTCAGGAGCCCTTCATAAAGCTTACTTATTGTGTTTAGCTTGCATAGTGGTCTGTATGCTGATGGGTCTTGTGGCAGCTTGCCTCCCTTGGGAATTAGGACAAGCTTAGCCACTTTCCAGGCCGTTGGGAATTCTTGGTTTTCCAATAAATTATTCATGGCTGACAGAATGAAATGTGGTGCAACCTCCACAGCGAATTTAATACCTTCTGGTGGGATACCGTCCAACCCAGGCGCTCTCCCAGACTTCATGTTATTTGCGGCTATTTTCAATTCTTCTATCCCGAAAGATTCGACGTCCCCATGGGTCGTGTGGGGTTCGAGATAGTTTGTACTTCTTGGGAAGAGCTTCTGTGCAAACTCTCTTTTCTTCTGTATAGTCAGGTTGACTGGGATGTTGTACCCTAGCCGCCTAGTGACTATTTTGTAGCCATTTCCCCAAATATCGTCGTTCAGTTCCTCACACAGTCTTTGCCAGTACATGGATTTTGATTCCTTTATGAGACGCCCTAGTTCGTATCTGGAGCTTTTGCATGCTTCCTTTAACTGAAATTCTTCTGGGGAGCGCAGTTTTCTAGCCCTTGTTAATTTTCGTCTCTTAAAGATGCAGTCTCTCCTTTGTCTATCTATCTCAGAACTCCACCAGTCTGGTACCCGAGCTTTCGCAAATGTCTTGGTGCAGCTGGCTTTGTATGCAATTTTGAGGGTATTTGCAACCTCCATGGCGGTCGCCCTATGATCACCTGATAACCATTTGAAAACTGATTTGAACACCTGCCAGTCACAATGTAAGTTCATTGAGGTGGGTTTAATTCGGCCTGTTGAGAGCTCCACTTCGAAATATATAAAACGATGGTCACTGAGAGACTGGACATCAAGTACTGCCCAATTTCTTATCCTTTTAGCTATGTTTTGTGTCGAACAGGTTACGTCTATGAAGGATTCGCAATTCGCCCTCACCAGTGTGGGCATTGCCCCAGTATTGTGGACGACGAGATCAAGAGCTGCCATGTGTTCTGTCCAATACTCACCTCTTGAATCGGTGACTGGCGAACCCCACTGTGGTGATTTTATATTCATATCGCCCAGAATAATTGACTCTCCTCCCACAGCTTGGCAGTCTTCCATTATTGTATCGACCTCCTTTCTATACCGCTCAAAAGGGATGTTTGGAGAGCTGTAGCAGGAATAAATGTGGCTCTCCCCCAGTTGTATGTACATATATCCCTCTTCTGCGCGGAACGCGCGGACATCTAGTTTCTTATTCAGGAATAGACCTGCAACATCACTTCTTCTATCACTTAGCCAGTTTTCGTTTTTTAATCCTTGTCTTATTTGGTTCACTAGCTAAAATCAAATCTACACCCATATCCAATGCAGTTGCATAAGCCATATCGTGGCTACCCTGTGATCTCATCAAGTTAGCCTGTAGAATACGCAGTGTTTTTCTGGCCATGTTGTGGTGATTTATGTTCTTCTTCTCGCTCGGAGGACAAGCTTTCTGAACTCGGGGCATCTCATTTGTCCCGCTCTGTGTCCTGTCTTCTGACATTGTACGCAGTAGGGCTCCTTTTTGCAATCCTTTATTAAATGTTCTTGCTCTCCGCAGTTGAGGCAGCTATGCGATCTGTCTATTTCCTCCGAACATTGTTTAACCTTGTGTCCGAAACCGTGGCACCTAAAACATCTACCAAGAGTAACTCTTTCCCTGACATTACAGTCCCACCACCCCACACGGATTTCTGTTTTCTGTATGAGGGTTTTCGCTGCCTCTTCAGGGATCACTACAGTAGCGTTTTGATTCCCGTATCTCCCTGGCCTTAAAGAAATATAGCTTACATCTTCTTTTTCTATCTTTCCCTCATCGCAGATGGCTGCTCTTAGGTCTTCCTTTGTCGTCGTTGGGTCCATTCCATAGATCATTAGAGTAGACTCCTTCTTCCTCAGGCTCACTTGCACATCTTGGAGTGTTGATTTTATCTCCTCCCGGAGGCTCTGGCTTTTCCTTGTCCGTCGATTGTTAAGACTAGGTCGTCCTTACCAGCCTTGCGGATGCTTCTGATTTTCACCCCTAGCTTGTCAAGGTCCACCCCTTCTTTCATTGTTTTTACGAGGTCAGCATACGTTTGCCAACTGCCTTGCAAACAACTGTTTCCTGCCGACCTGCTGATTTTTTGTGAATTTCTTATTCTCTTTTACCACAGTATTAATCTCTTTACTGGTTTTCCCCGGGGTCAAAAGGCCGATCTCTACTCCACTTTGTCGGAACATCCATTCAAGGATCTTCCTCGTGTATGGAATATCAAGCCCATCTGGTATGCAAACCGCAATCTTGTTCCGCTCTTGCAATACTACTTCTCCCTTCCATTGTTTAAATGTATTATATAGAATTTCCATATCATTGACTCCGTTTTTGTCCACGGCAATTGGTATGAGATACATGTAACGCACACTTTCCCTCTCTCCCCCTCGACTTGCCTCAGTCTTAGTAATTGTTCGTATGTAATCTACTTTTCCTTCCTCCGTTGTAATCCGCCAGTTGTGAAAACTCTGGACAGAATTTCTTCACATTATTTAACATTTTGCTTTCTTCACTCTTGGGGCTAGTGATAACTGTAATATCCCAATCTTCTTTAATTTTTGCGATACTACCGGTCAAGAGGCGAGTGGCCTGGAAGACAGCATCCGGCCACGCTAAGTCCAAGGTAGAAGCAAAATCAACAAAGCTCGCCGCACTCGCAATTTTGTCTTTTAACTCTAAATCCGTGTTGCTTACATTTACTTGGATTCCCATCTCCTTCTTTTCTGTTACCGCTTGTTGTTCTCGGCAATTTCCACATTCTTGAGTGCTAAGTTCCAATATATCTTCTTCCCATTCCTTCCATCGGGTGAGTAATAACTCCGCGGTAACTCCGAGGTCCTTCACTCCTTTTTTGATGTCTGCTTTTGTATTTGGAGTTTTTTTAATAGCAGAAGAAGCCGCCTCGCTCTCCCTCACAAGTGTCTCAATTATGACGCGTATTTCATTTAAACGATCATTTACCATATTTTTCCTACATTCTTTAATACAGGAAAAATTTTTCACCAACCCACCCTCAACAAGCGAAGAGGATCTTTGGGGCGTCCTTTCCATGTGTAAATTACTTGGACCAGCCACGCCACTCAAGGGAATTTCAGAGGACACAACTCCGTTCAAAATTGAATCTCCCGGCATAGGCCTGGTATCGCTATTTCCGCCTCCAGACGCAGCATTGCACTGTTCGCTCATACCGGAATAGTTTATCATCCAGCCGCGCGATGGCAGCACTGGACCAGGTGGCGCTACCGTGGTCGCCCACCGCTCCGGTAGGAGCGCTGCAGGTCACCTAGTTGGTGCTCCACCCGTAAGGGGCGCTAGCAAAGGTCGGCTTAGTCTAACCTGCAGCCACGCGATAGCAGCACTGTACAACCTGTATTCCAAGGACGCTCCCCAAGGATAAGATGGCGCTCACCCACGCTAACAAGACACGCCGAATATAACCCGTATATTTCGTGAATAACGGAACCCCTCGCTTTCCTATCATATAACGGGACGCCAGAGTGCTTTAGGCATACACTCTTCTTACCTTTATCGGCAATTGAGTTACATAACTAAACAAACCACCGCCACAAACGAAGAGCACGAACGCGGCTAAACAGGCAACACCACTACCAACCTAACCACTACTGCTACTGCTACTGCTACTGCTACTGCTACTGCTACTGCTCCTGCTGCTGCTGCTCCTGCTGCTGCTGCTCCTGCTGCTGCTGCTCCTGCTGCTGCTGCTCCTGCTGCTGCTGCTCCTGCTGCTGCTGCTCCTGCTGCTGCTCCTGCTGCTGCTGCTACTGCTACTACTACTACTAATATTAATAATAATAATAAGCAAATAAACCTTTCAAGAAAATTAAGGAAACGGTTGACTACTTTTATCTGAATAAAACAAATATAAGTTTAGGTCAGTTTTATATTTTAAAATTTAGTTTGCTATTTCTTGAAGCAATGGTCACAAAAATAGTTTATAGCTGAATCTGATCCACTGCAAAGTGCATGGTTCAAAGTCCACAGCCTGTACTCCTACACCAACCTTCGCCATTTTCCCCAAATTCACTGCGAAAGAAGGACATCTCTTCCTCTTGATTGCTCAGCAAATCATTATGTTGATAAATGTCACACAACTTATCTTCATTTACATTATTTTTCCCCCCTCGCTCCCAAATAACCACAGAGCCAACTCTTTTTACTTTCTCGCATTACAAACAGTTTGTATTTTGTCCTTTAGTGCTAACTACTTTTTCAGGGTTGTAAGAAGGTAGGCTAGGCAAGTGGATGTATTGAATTTTCCTCTCTTCTAACAAATCCTGCAATAGCTTGTGAAGGACTACTTTCCGATTTAGAAATCTCAAGGCAGGAAAGTTGCCTGGTTTTGTGAGATGTCTCCAAATGCTTCAGTGAAACACAACACATATATTTAACAAAAGATATAATTAAGCTGAATAATTTACAGGCTTGCTATATGAAAGCACGGTGAAGTATGCGTTAATTGCAAGTACACTGAACATATTGAATGAATGGACTGAAAGAGAAAACATAGATACAAAATCATATTGTTGTCTTGAGAGAAGGCGCTGCTGTGAGCTAGACTGCGTTGGATGACGTCACCCGCATCTGATGACGTAAGGCAGAGCGCAGTGGACACTGATGGCAATTAGATTAACAGGAACAGTTGTTGAGCGAGACGACACTGAACGAACTCGCATGATGCATTATCGCCAACTGAGTAGCAACCAATTGTTTGCACCGACACGCACTGTCACAGCGTTGAAGCAAACACATTATGAATATGAGCATGGCTCATAGTTCGCTAAGGTATGAATTGCCTTGCCAGAGAGAAAAAAATACGTGCGTAGGCAGCGTGATTGAACATAAGAAAAACTGAGAGCACATACTGAAACTAGTGTCACTAGCACAAAGGCATGGTTGCCTCACAAAAGAAAGAACACGCGCCTGGGCGGCGTGGAGTGTGCCGCGTGCAGCTCAGATCACAACTACTTCACAACTGACGACCGCGCCTCGACTTGCTCGCAGCGGGAGTGAGCCGTGTGCGGCCTTTCGCGCGCGTACTGGGCGCTGTCCAATCAGAACTAACGTAACAAAAATGATGTATTTACGATTATTCTGAAAGGAAAAGGAATTCAAGATAAAATATATGAAACAGGCATGATTTCTAATTGTAAGAATTATGCCATCAAATATGACTGACAGGGGAATCTTAAAATGTTTTATATATTATAAGCTGGATATAACGGCTAACACGTGGCAGTTTGACGTGTAGTTCTGAGAAAAGGGGAGGGGGGTCGGATCCCGAGAATTTAAGCGTTGCAGCTGCGTTGCGTTGAGGAAACATTGTTGTGACATGTTCTTCCGTTAAACAGGAATTGCGACACAGGCATTGGAAAGAGCTTGCGAGGTGCGAAGTGCTTCAATACAAATGTAATAAAGAGAATAAAATAAAATATGCATATAGTAACTTGTTCGAACAAGGGTCTTGGACAGTAGGCACTCTCGTCTCATCTATGTTGAAAATACGATACGGTGTGGAAGCAACTTTGTCATCACAGCTCCCCAATTATCAAAATATATTTTTACTTTCTGTCAGTTGAAAGCTTTTAATAGGTTGATATTAATTGCTTCCGATTTTCGGACACTTAAGGGATTCCTTTTGAGAAAAGCATAAAGCCTGACACCAAAATCACTTACAACCTATTCAGGATTTTTTTTGAAAAATAGTTAGGAACGTTATTTGCTTCGGCAGATGCAAAAGCCATTTTACGGATTTACAGTGATTATAGACCATAAAAAAAGATTATCCATCAATTTTATTCGTTCAGACAATGCTGCTTCCTGCTCTTGACTAAAAACTGTTTTTCGGCCAAGAAATGGATCTCCTGAAATCCCCTTAAATTTTCTGTCAACCAGTCTTGTGAATGGAATGTTGAACTGTTTACTTGCTGCTCATATGGAATGTCCTTCATGGATAAGTAACATCGCCTATTGCAGCTTTTCATCAGCCCATGCTCCTCTGGTTGTAGTCCTTTTCCACGTTCTGGGCATCTAAAGTATATATTGCAGTCTCTTGCAATAAATTTTGGCTATAAGTAGTACAAATATGGAAGGACAGCGCATTAGTATTTAAATCTGTGAGGGGCTGGGCCGATCATTGATCGCCATTTCTCCACTCATCTGATCCGTGCAACCCAACCATGTATACCGCAGAATATCATAACTTAACAATTCGATAAGTTAGTTTAAAAACATAAACCGTGAACTAAAATGATGCTGAAAAGATTACCAATCCATTTGCGTGATTGAGTTATTAAAAATGCAAATGTACATGTTAATTACATCGCTTTAAAAACATGAAGAAATTAGAACAATTTTCTCTGAAATACACTTGCTTACTTCACACCAAGCGCATGTGCGGAACTGGTCAGTATTAGTTAATTTATTGTTAAATAATTATTGTTACGTTGCTGTAAATAAATTGATAACTCCCCTCCACATTAATATTACAGTTTTGTTTCTTCAGCATACTGGGCAGAATTGCTTAAAGAGGACGTTTTGTTTCCACGCTCATGCCTCAGCCACCCAACCCCACCCACTCTGTGCAGCGTGAAAAGATTTCGACACGAGAGCCGTGTACCTGCCCGCCGACACTCTTGAATGGGATCAACAAAAGAAACAGGAAACTTGCTGCAGCTTATGATCTGACGGTTACCTCCTCTACTGTCCCGACGTGCCAGGCACGGCTGTGGTGAAAGGTGTAAAAGTGACGCGGTTGCCAAATTACCAAAACACGAACAAATGCTCTCAGACATGAGTTGCAAGATAAACTAAAGACCCTGTATGTATGTATATATATACCCTGTATGTATATATATAAAGACCCTGTATGTGTATATATATATATATATTGTAGCGAACGTGAATTTCACGTACTTGTATGATGAAATCAATCAGCCAAACATTGACTAAATTGATTTTCGGCTATTGGCCGTGCGAGATTCCACCGCCCCGCTCGCGCATGCCGCCGGGAGCCGACGAGTTTTCTTCTCGTGGCTCGGAGGGGTGGAGAAAGGGGCAACTCTTATCTGAGCAGTGACGTGGTCATAAGAGGGGAGAAAGAGGGGTGTGCGGCACGACGGTGGAGAACGTTGTAGGACACGGAGGTGTGCGGTTGGTCGGGAGAAGGGCGTACGGACGCCAGGAGCAGAAAGTTACTAGAACCGTAAGCAGTAGGTTGGAAGCTGACGGTGTGGCCGCGAACTCAAGTTAGCGAGAAAGGAGAGGCTTGTGCCAGTGGTAGCTAGAATCACACGGCAGAAGCACGATTGACGGAGGCGTCTGGTCTTAGAGTACGACGTGGTTACAGAGAGAACTCGTGCTTAGGCCCATGACAGAGTGTCGGCAGCCGCATTTTCTTCGCTGTGAGTTTTGCGCTGGTGGCGAACGCCACGGCCACCCAATTAAGGTCGGTGTTCAGATAAAATAATTTTTGAATATGACACTACAAAAGTAAGGAGAATTTGGAAGCAATAGGACTATGGAATGTAGGTTGATGCATTGTTCCGGTCGTTCACTGTCGGATTGTTTTTCTTTTGGCCACTAATATTCTTGCTTAATGACTGATATACCCGTCCCATTGGTATATTTCGTAGTCACGGTGTACTGTTATCAAAAGATATTTGATGTTAACGTGTCTTTCTTAAGGGAGAATATCATTGATTTGTGAGAGAATCTTGTTATGTTATTGAAATGCAAGTGCAGTTTGTGCTTCAAAAGAAAATGTTGATGATAGTGTTAATTCCAAGTCAAGTTATAAAACACATTGTGTTATTTATGAATAATTAAAAGGGTATGAAAATATATTTGCTATGAACTGTTGAAGAATTTAAGTGAACACTAATATGTCTTTCTTAAGGGAGAACATCACTGATTTGTGAAAGAATCTTATGTTAATGAGATGCTAGTGCGGCTTTGGCCTTAAAAAAAGAAAGAGTTTTGATGATAGTGTTAAATTCAAGTCAAGTTATAAAAAAACACCTTGTACTGTTTATGAATAATTAAAAGGGTATAAAATATAACTGATATAAACTGTTGAAGAAGTAAAATGAACTTAAATATCTCAAAATATTTATTGAAACTGGGATGCCTGTTGAGTAGAAATAAAACACATTTTCAATGTCAACCAAAGATGTAGTTGTAATAAATGTTAATTTTTGCATTATGTAATGAACAAATTAGTTTAATTTGCTTTCAAGTAACTTTTAGTAATATTCTGTGTTTCCGAAATTATTTATTCATTTCAATTGTATGCGAAATATATCTTAGTAATTGCAATAATTTCTTGCAAGAAATTACTAATGAATGATTATGCAGTGCATGTTGATGGACGGTTAACTGCAATTTTGTAAACAGAAAGCATTACGACATTTTGTCGTCCGAAATGCCTGGGCTCTTCCCTCTGAAGTAACTTTATGTGCACTCATCTCCCCTGGAGATCTCTTTTGTACATTTTGTCACAGAAGACATTGCTAGGATTCTAATTTTGTGCCAACTTTAAAATTCATAATTTTGCAGTTAATTATCCTCTTCATTTTTTATGCTGTTAAAGGATTTTTGTTTGTTTTCTATTTATGGCCAATGTTGTTGTCATTCTGTAATTTTGTGTTTGCTTGCAACGCGTGTCCAATTACATGTTGTTTCTGTGGTCACGGCTTTGTGTTTTTCTTCTTATTTTGAAATCTTCGGATGAGCCACGATCCCACTAAAATCCCCCCTGAAACCGACGTCACGTTCGGTTACTATATATATATATAATATATATATATATATATATATATATATAGTACTTACCTTGATAGGTTGTCAGGGATACACATAACATAATTTTTTGTTAGTTTGTTAGGGTCAAGGAATTCTTTTAGGGGGATGCTATTGATAAGTATGTCTGAATTTGATTCATCTATTAGTAACACAAAAACAGGATTTATTAAAAATGACACAATTGACATTACACTTGAATTATTACTGATCATCGATGAACAGCTAATTAACCAATTTACATGATATTTATCTGGTTTTTTCTCATTATCATACATTCCTTATTCCCTTTTATACTATCATCCGGGTTATGAATCAACGGGAGCTCCCGGCACAACAGATTAATCGTATAGCGTACTCAGTACATCATATACTGATAAACTTACCCAACAACATTACGTCTCCATTCCCTCTCTCTGTAACCACATATCGTACACTCTTATCACAGACAATGTTAATTTTCCTTATATTACTCTAATGAGCATCCTGAATCTGCGGACACCACATCCGGCCCTCCGCCAATATTTACTTGTAACTCTCGTTAACTTATCTGGTGTACTCCGTTGTTGCTGCCTCCCGCTCGATGCCACGCGCGACGTCTCGTTCTCCGATGTCCGCTGCCGTAAGATGACTTGGCATCCGCCGTCGCTCTGCGTCCGTGCACGTGTTACCAACGGTCCGTAATCCCACGCCGGCGCTGTCTCGCCGCCGACTCCTTTTTCCAAATATTGGAATTGCGGTTTCTGTTCGTAGAACTCTACACTATGTGCCGCGCATGCGTAACTGCTCGGACTGGTTGGTGATTACTAGATGAGTGCTTTCACTTCTCAAACGCCTTAATCCCTTTCCGTGACAAAATTATTCTTTCTTGTATCTCCTCCGCCGCACTAGACCCTCCGAAATCGTTCTTATCACCATCAATGTTCTAATTTCCACTTCACCACGCCACGATCGCCATATCACCCACGTGTCCTCGTAGCTTTTGCACTTCCCTCACTAATTTCTGTTATTATGTTTCTTCGATTACACTTAAGATAATCATCAGTCACTTTCCTTCCCCTAACTCCAAATACTTTACATTCCTATTGTCCCACCTTGGCATCCGCATTACTTTTCCGTTGCCATGTCTCGTCCTTGCCTCACGACCGTTCTCTTCCAACTGACCTTCCGCCTTCCGCCGTTCGATCGAATCCCGCGTTCAGTGCGTTCGTTCGCCGACCCGGTTGACTTTCCCCGCGATCGATTCGTTGTCCACGCGCCAATTTTGAATGTCGTTATTGCGTAATGATGGTCTTTTGAACACACGGTCAATACATATATATATATATATATATATATATATATATATGTGTGTGTGTGTGTGTGTGTGTGTGTGTGTGTGTGTGTAAACAGAAGTGTAAATAATAGATTTCAAGCTCACCTGAGCTTTCTCTCAGCTCACTGAGCAAGCTCTCAGCTCACCTGAGAGTAATTAGCAGAGAGTAATTAATTAAAGAGAGTAATTAGCACTATCAGTTCGAAAATTTTGAAAAAAATATTGAACCATTTTCGAGAAAATGGCGTTTGATCGTTTCTAAAAATGCGGAAATTTGAGCTACTTTTACTGAAAACGGTAGTTTCCGAGAAAGGTATTTAAAGCACATGTACTCGAAAATATAATTATATGTACAAATCGCCGCTAATGTAAATGTTCGGGCTGCTGCACTTGCTTTAAAAAGTTTAGTGGACTGTATCGTTGGAATTCGTTAAGCACAGCGGACCCGAAACGCTGCTACAGCTCAGGGAAGACGGATGGTACAGGCTCTTTCTGGTTTCATAAAAACAATTTTTCCACAAACCAAGTTTAATTTTTATTGAAGTTAATTAACGTGCTTTCATGAACACAATTACACAATTAACAGTTAGTATCTTCATGTAGCACTATTCGTTAGGATGCCTTGTTCAAGGGGTCCAATACAAATACTTTAGATTATGTACAAACTGGCATCGGCCCTATGATGTACAATTACATTTACGTGTACTATTCTTACACGGAGCCAGTGGACACGTAAGTGTGATCCGCGTGAAATTCAATACCGAACTAGTTCTTTGGTCTCAATGACTGGAGCGTCACGATTGCCTCTTGTGCAGTGCGCTAAAGAGTGGGGTAGGCGATTGGCCTATCACAGGTTGCTGTTTGAATCTAGTAAGCGAATGTTCTCGCCAGTTTGTCTGTGGACGGCTAACGGATCGCCAGAGGGGCGTGAGTTCCACGAACGCCGGTCGCTCGCCCGGCGGAGCCTTGGTCCGACGGTCGTCAGTCAACGATTCTGCCTCGCGACTTACGAAATAAATTTATTTCTCTGCTTCGCTGTGGGCCCGAACAGTAAATATTAACGACGTAAGAGACAAGTCAAAAAATTACATATTTGTAATTTTTGAAAAAAAATTGAGCAATATGGCGTTGTGTCATCTCATAGAGCACATTTTACACTACTCTTCCCAAAAGAAAGAAAAAAATTATTCAAACTTTTCGAATGATCAAAAAATTCAGATTTTAACGTGAAATTAGGACTTATGCCACCTTTATAAGGGCATTTTACACTATTCTTACAGGAAATTGTTATATATTATTATATTATATAAATTATCATATATTATATATATTATTATATTATATAAATTATTATATATATTATATATATTAAATATATATTGATTATTCTTGCAAGAAATTTAAACGTTGGAGCCCGTTTTAGAGAAAATGTTGAAAATGTCCGGAAGGCTTCATGTAAAGTATTTTCTAGTTTTAAAGAATATTTTTCAAAATCTCAAAGCTTCTACTCGAGTCAGAATGACAGAGATTTCTTCAATTTGGAAAAAATCCTACGTATGGTTTAGGCGCTTGTGGTGTTCACAGACGGACAGACAGGACTTTTTGAAAAGGACCATTTTTTCGGTATCAGGGGACCCCAAAACGTGTATTTCCGTTGAAATATCGAAATCGATTTTACGCAACATTACATATCTTTTCATATACTACGTTTGTTACTCCGTACATACGTATATGTATGTATACACGTAAAAATTATGTAATAGTAACACGAAAAACGCGTACTCTCCGAAAGCTTGCCTGGCCCTGGTAAAGAAAAAGTTTGATAAATTCTGCTCCTATAAACAGGTGTCCAGAAGCTCCCGTTACAAAAAAATACCCTACATTCTATGTTGACATCATGAAGAATATCAGATCCAGTATTTCCGAAAAAAATTGTCGTCAGAAAAATTGAGTTTAAGTGTTACTTTCGGTCGCGAAATTCAAATCTGCTGCAGCTTCTACGCGGTACTACGCCCAGCTTCTGCCGAAGAGGCTGGGCATTGTGTCGTTTCTTTCCTTTGTCGTTGAAACTGTTCGTGAGTGGCAAGCATTGCTTATCGCGCACTAGAGTTTCGTAATAGAATCAAGTTTTATGTGTACTATTAATTTAATCTAGGCAATCTACTAAAATTCAGTTTTGCTGTATGTTATAGCCAGGGTATGCAGCGACAAAACAATGAATACTGAAAACGAATCCTTATGTAGATTAACAAAATGTATAAAAGTAACTAAAATGTTCAAAAATAAAATGTCAAAAAAGGATCAGTTTCAAATTCAAGGGACCACGACATCAGCCAGATCTATCGGGTAATATCAATTTTGGAGAAAATTGACTGAACGGTTTAGTCGCTAGCGTTGTTTACAGACAGACGGACGAACATACGTCTTGCCGTCAATCGATATTTCGGTGTCAAGGAGTCATGAAACACGAATTATGGCTACACTATGTGTTAGAGATTATTTTTCTAATTTTAGCAACTGGATTTATCCACTTTTTCGTTACCAGGGCCCTATAATAAGAGTTTTTCTACCGATATTTCGCCGTTTCTTCGCGCAGTACGTAATTAACTTTCTCTTTTACTAACTTTCTCTTTTCAAGAAGTTCCTTCTTAAGCGAGAGAAAGTAAAAATAGGAAAAAAAACTTGTTTCATACCCATTAGTCGGTTTGCTTGTTCGCGCCGAGGCTTGCATCTTAGGGTACACATTATTTGAACCTGCCACCGCTGCGCACTGATAATCTGAAAAATAATAAGACATTCAATTAATGTTCTTAGCTGCAACCTACAAGCAAGATAAACAGCCAAACAAACAAATTTTCCCAACCCGCCGCTAATTTCGTCTAGAAATGATTTCACGAGTTATGTCAAGGCTTCGGAAGAGAGGCATGCGTTCATCTCGTCTACGAAACAGGATAACGAAGGCCAGAATATATATTCGTCTGCGAGAAACCTATGTGAGTTACTGGAGGTCAGTATCGTCATGTCGATGTTCCACAGATTATCGTTTAGCGTGTTTTGCAAAAACAACCCCTATGAAAATAAATTCCTAGCGAAAGAAGAAAGTTCGTCATATCAGCTCACAGGATTACCTCTTAGCAATAATAACGTATTTTGCTAGGTCATTTTATGAAAGTTTATTAATACCCATAGATATCAAAAATATTAGAGGGTTTTTGCAAGTCGTGATTTTGAAAGACGTAACACGACAATCTTGGAGAGAATTGTTTGCGCATGCGCAAACAATATCCGTCGTACCAATAATACAATATCCGTACAAATACAATATCCGTCGTACCAATACAATATGACAGGAACTTCATGGTTAATTTTTACTCAAGTTACTTCATATACGTCAGGAATAAACTACCTCGTTTAGAATTTGGAGGTTGTGTGTACATTGAGGTTACATTGATTGCCACGAAAACATAGTTATTTATCTACAAAGTGATATAATTGCAATAATTTCCCATTAGTAATATGAACAATATAAATATGTAGTCACATTGCAGGTTTATGAAGCTATGCTTTAGACCTACGTTGGAGATAAAGATATTTATTTTACATATTCGCATGATACAATCAAATTTATGTATTTTACATACTATTTCTATCTGATAATCCTCATAAAAACATAAATGGAGTCAGAAGATTCAGATATGTTCAGTAAAAGTTTTAGGTACTTTTTGAGGTTTTACAGTCCCTACTTGTTCCTATTTTTACGTAGATTTTCAATTGTACGACTTGCAAAAACATATTTTTCTAGAGAGACATTATTTCTGGTTAACGACAATGATTACTAACTACAATATTGTATTTCCCGTCTTGCAAAATCTTTCTATTTGCACAACATCAAATATACAACGTTGAAGAGTGGGTGCGCCAGGTTAACGTTAAGTTGGCAAACCCACACAAGAAAAATGCGTTAAACCTCCAAAACAAATATACCACAGTTTTGTACTAATTTTGAACTAATTTATACCCACCTTTAAAAATTTTGAACCGATGCACAACACCAAAATATACAACTTTTAAGAGTGGGTGCGCCAGGTTAACGTTAAGTTGGTATTCCCACACAAGAAAAAACACATTAAACAAAAAACAAATATACCATAATTTTGTACGAGAGCAATTACATTTCTTTATCCACGTGTTACATTTTGAGAAATTCAAGCCCACCTTTACCATTCGAGGCATACATTTATTGGTTCTGAAATAGACCTACATTTTAGTGGGCCTTCTATTCTATACATATGAAGTCCTCAGTAACTTGGTGGGGAAAAAATGCTTTCAAATGAAAGATATTGGACATATTTCAGAAGACATATTTGAAGAAGCTGATAAAACCGTGTAAACATTAGTTCCCACGAAATGTTAAGAAAGGAATGAAAGAAAATACATGTATAAATATCGGAAAGTGAAAAAGAGTCGCAACTGATACAGAAGTTTTTCTGACGTACATTTTAGTTCGGGTAAATATATCTGACGTTTATAAATTTTACATTTATAACATGTGAAGACCAAATGCTTTATTGTGATGATCCGTTAGTCAGCTAGTTTCAAATCAACGTTCACTTCACCAATTTTATTTTATTTTATCACTTCACCAATTTAATTTTATTTGATGTAGTTATTAAGTAGTCTGTTATGTAAATTTTGTTGATGTTTCATGGCCGACTGGAAATATGTTGGCCACTTCTGTGTTATAGTGGTGTAAATAAACGATTTTGATCCTTTTTCTGAATTCTGATTGTTAGTTATGAATTTTTAATTACACACAAGGAATTAATATAATGATAATCAATGATTCTTTACTGAATTAGAGTATACTTCACTAAACTAATAAAATAAGTGGATACACTAACGAAAGTATATGTAGCATCTGATGTGTTCAGACGAAATTGTGTAGTTTTCTTTGTTGCACTTATAATTTTATCTGAACGAGTTTCATATTTAGAAGCTGATTAATTATTTTTCTGAACAACAAATTACAGTTTTTAGCGCACTGTGAGTATCCTAGAAGTACCCACATTTAATAGTTGACTAAAAAACATTTTCCGGGAATCGAAAAATTTATATGGTGTTGTTTTTTCAAAGTTTTTGCATATGTTTCCTCATTTCATTTTTTTTTTGGGGGGGGGGGAATTTGGTCGTTCAAGTATAATACAATGAATGGTTTCCTTATTCTATCGAAAGTTCCAGACTTAAAGTTCGGCTTTTTGACATCGTACTCTTGTTGAATTTGTTGACTTTTGTTGTGCTATTTGGTTTCGGTTTTAAGAGTATTTTATTTTTGCATTGCATTAATTTTCTGTACTATATTTTATATTTATTATTTATACCATATTTCTTGTACATGTTGTAATGACATTCCCACCTTTTTTGCTATTGTTAAAGACATTTATTCATAAATAATTATAATACTTTTAATTATACATTTGATGTTCGATATCAAAACATTTATTCAATGAAAATTTCTGTTAGAATTGTGAGTGATAATTCAATTTCTTGTGCTTCATTGCATTCTTTTCATCATGACAATTAACATTTAACAGTGCCAACAGTTGAATACCAAACAACATATTATTTTATGAAATGTACTTACAAAATTGTTAACCCTTTCACTGCTAACGACGCACCGGTGCGTCAGACTTCGCCGTGCCACCATTGCTAACGACGCAACGGTGCGTCGCGCTGCTCTTTCGGGTTCGGGTTCTTTCGGGTGTTGTGGAAGGCATGGAATACTTTCAACTTCGTCAGTGCCATTAAGCCTGGACCTAAAAGAATGACAAAGTAAATATGCACCTTAGTAAATATATAATAACTAACAACAACTGAGAGCGCGCGCGAGAGAAGACCGCATGAAAAAGTATTCAGCACTGCGGAGCGGCCAGCGCGCCTAATGCGTAGCAGTAAAAGGGTTAAGAAATAGTGAATGTAGATGGGGAATTTTGGCACGAACAGAAAAGCTGCCCTTCTCAGAAGGAAGAGAGAAAGGATTTTCCATTGAGCTTTCTACCTGAGCATCCCCCTACCCTTTCCATCCCTCAATGCTACCTGTCGCGTACAATGCGCCTCCCCCCCTACCTTCCGCTGGGCGAATGAACTCAGGGGGTTCAGGTACTGTGCGCAGGAAAAACTTTACAGAAAAACGTTGATCATTAGGCCGGCGAACAAAAGGTGGCGTTTCTCCACCCCTCCATCGTTTTACTGGATTTTCCACACGAAATTTTTAGAATCTTGACGCGACAATATCTGTTGATTGCTGTGTCTTTCGAGCATCTCAGGATATTTCAAGTATTGTCTGATTACTTACAATTCTCCACCAATGGTCTCTTAAATAGGTATATGGAAGTGAAAGGGCTTACGTCATTCCACTTTGCAAGTGGAAAAGCACGTGTGTATTAATACGTAATGTTCCTTAAATAACATTGCATGTTACTCATATTATTAACATGACTGACGCCATTTGTTCTTTGATTAATAGTGCCTGATATCGAAATATTATAACAACTTGTGGTTTACATGCTGTTTTCAGTAAACAGGCTATATTACGTTGATGAACAAAAGATGCTGAACGATTTGATGACATACTAAAATCAGAGAATACTAACATGGTGTTCCTTAATATTTCCAAACTATACGGAAATGTAAGTAATAATTTCAAAACATATTGATACAATAAATAAGTATTTTTGCAGGCATATTCACATTTTAAATACTGAATTTGGCATAAAACCACCTACACTTTTTTCAATTTTTCTCAGTGATTCACATCCATAACGAGCGAACCAAAACGAGACAATCGGAATATAGTAAAAAGCCATAAACACTTTGTACCTCGTAACCAGGGAGCAGATTTTAATGAAATGTGATTTTTTTTCACTTCAGAACAATGCCGTTTAGTATTATCATCTATCATGATATATTATGACAAAAGGAAATGACCCATTTTTCTAAGACCTTTTGGCATTTTTTCGTCGATTTCGAACAGTAACTTTTATTTTTTAACTTCTTCCTTCATTTTAATGCATTTTTCGCTGATTTCATCAATTTTAATCTCATTTTTATGGTACTTGATTCAAATAATATTAACGAGATGCTCCACAGAATTCCTGAGTAGCCAACTCCATTTCTTCGCTCACTTATTGTAATGTCAGCTGTTGTATGTGTCGCAATTCAGCGCCAATGTCGGTTCAACCGATTTGTCGGGATAACTAACGACAGAGATTTTCTGGTAAAGTACAGTCGAAAGCGAAACATTTAAAGTTGGGCTCACTTGAACAAATACAAGTAGTCTCCATTACAGCAGTAATGTATTGAACAGCATGAGTTGCTCATACGAACTGTTTTTTGATAACATTTTTTGCATAATTTTCTTTTCTTTTACGGTGTTTTTAAAACATATTCCAAGCATTTTATTCATCATTTTTGGCAATATTTTAGGTCATGAAAATGTACACCCAATCATAACCTGGCGCACCATCTCTTAAACGTTGTATATTTTGATGTTATGCATCGGTTCAAAATTTTTTAAGGTGGGTATAAATTAGTTCAAAATTAGTACAAAATTGTGGTATATTTGTTTTGGGGGTTTGACGCATTTTTCTAGTGTGGGTTTGCCAACTTAACGTTAACCTGGCGCACCCACTCTTCAACGTTGTATATTTTGATGTTGTGCATCGGTTCAAAATTTTTTAAGGTGGGTACAAATTAGTTCAAAATTAGTACAAAATTGTGGTATATTTGTTTTGGGGGTTTGACGCATTTTTCTAGTGTGGGTTTGCCAACTTAACGTTAACCTGGCGCACCCACTCTTCAACGTTGTATATTTTGATGTTGTGCATCGGTTCAAAATTTTTTAAGGTGGGTACAAATTAGTTCAAAATTAGTACAAAATTGTGGTATATTTGTTTTTTTGGTTTAACGCATTTTTCTTGTGTGGGTATGCTAACTTAACGGTTAAGTTAGCGCACCCACGGGACACGTTGTAAATTTTGATGTTCTGCATTGGTAGACAATTTTTTAAGGTGGGTATAAATTAGTTCAAATTTGGAACAAAATTATGGTATAGTCTTTTTTAATTTTTGAATAAGTGGGTGTGCTAACTATACGGACATGTCTGGGCTAGCTATTCGGAATTGCCACATACTCTTGCCAGCTGCCATCTATCGCAGCCAAAAGTACGTTTTTTTGACAATTTCTTTATTTTAAGGTTTCCTGACTGGTAGAACGGAAATATTATTTTAAGACTATTAAAGAACACTAAAACATCGTTCTAAAAGGTAATTTTCTTTTAAAAATTTGGAACCGTTGTTAAGAAAATGGCATTTAATCGCTTTTGAAAATTCGAAATTTGAAACTCTTTTTCACAGAAAATTTTTGACTTTTCCAACACTTCATTTTAGGTAATTTTAAGCACTTACACTCACAAATACAATTATGTTTACAAATTACTGGAAATGTACATAATAAAGATTTGAGAGACGTTTCAAAAAATTACATTTGCGTAATTTTCGAAAAAACAAAAATATACCCCGAATTCAACTTAACGTCATGTTAAAGAGTGCAATTATCACTACCCGTTCGAAAAGTTTGAAAAAAATTTTTGAGCTATTTTTGAGAAAATTGCGTTGAGCGTTTCTGAAGAGGCGGAATTTTGAACTAGTTTTCAAAGAAAACGGTTGAGTTCTCGAGAAACATTGTAAGAAATTGTTTAAAGCACATGCACTTATAAATATAATAATGTGAAAAAATTGCTGCTAATGTATATATTAACGACGTGAGACACAAGCCAAAAAATGTCATATTTGTACGGTACAAACTCTTATGACAAGGCCCTGGTTACAAAACAGTGGAATAAATCGAGTTGCTAAATTAAGAAAAAAAATCTCCTAGCACGTGGTGCAGGCACAAGTCCCTGTTTTGCGTGTCCTTAATACCGAAAAACCAATTGAAAGCAAAACGTCTGTCGGTTCTTCTGTAAACAACGCTTACCGACTAAGCCGTTCAGCCGATTTTCTCCAAAATTGATACTCTCCGCTCGATTTGGCTGATCTCGTGGCTCCGTGAATTTGAAACCTGATAATTTAATTTTGGGGGGTACTTTACATGAAGCCCCGCGGACATTGGCAAAACGACTCCTATTTTTTTCTTTAAATTTCTTGTAAGAATAGAGTAAAATACACTGATTAAGGTGGCTTAGCTCCGAAGGTCATTTAAGAGAATGGCGGAGGTCTCATGGTGGTTGAAAATTCTGAATTTTCAGAAATTGCAAACGTTTGATTTTTTTCGGCATCTTCCTCTAACTACAAAATTGAAGATAAAGAAAAAAAATTCCTTCAAATAAACTTTGTTCTCTAAAGTGAGTTCTTTCATTAAAGACTTGTTCATTTTTTGTGCCTTTCAGTAGTTTTCGCGTGATACTGCGTGAAATATGGGCATTTAAAAAAACACACAAAAAAGATTTTCTCAAAAGAGCCTCCAAATTTTTTCTATTAAACTTTTGGATAGGGATAGTGCTAAATGATAGATGGCATATTTGTCTATTCTTTTCTTTCGAAAATTGCAAAAATGTAAGTTTTTTGACTTGTCCCTCACGTCGTTAATATTTACATTAGCGGCGATTTGTTGACATTATTATATTAATGAGTATATGTGCTTTGAATAATATCAAGTAAAGTTCCTCGAAAACTGTGAAAACTAGCTCTAAACTCCGCCTTTTTTCAGAAACGCTCACCTGGGTCCAGACATCGTCGAGTAAGCTTATCGCTGTGCTTCGGTGCTTCACTCAGCTGGTCTTTAGTTGCGAGTTCAAACGGACGCAGCTACCGGCGGCTCCCTATGTTTCAAACAGTGTTGTTCATTGTGCACAACGAAATATTTTTACTGCTTAGTGAAAGTTTAGTGGTGCAGCAAAAGCTGTATGTTCGCATCAAATCCCCCGGTTTTGGGGGTCAACTGGTGTCAGCAGCCCAAGTTCTAAATGGTGACACGCCAGATCAGTTCGCAGCATTAAATAGGGGTGTGTTCCCATTCCCAACATAGATGGCAGACATTCAACCCCAGTGGCAATTTAACACATCTCAATCGCCCGCCCAGCAGCTGGATGGAGAAACACAAAGAACATTGACCAACCTTCAATCAGTAAGCACTAGCGATGCTGATGTTAACAGGGATGGAGTTGTCCCGCATCATTCAGTTAGTCAACAGTTTTCTAGTGAGTGTAATGGACAAAATGAATGTCTAAAACAGTTGCTTGTAGATCTCCCAGAGGAAAATAGTGGTTCTAAAAAAATATTCTACAATGTGCCAATTCAGAATAGGGGCGAAGATTTGAAAATATGACCGAAGAAAATTCGCAAAACGAAAGGAAAGAAACTGATGAAACATTCATTAAAATACCACTCTTTTATGTTCATAAAATTATGAACTATCCCTTATTGATCAGTGAACTGGAATCTATTGCAAAAGACAATTTTTCAACTAAATTAGAAAAAGATACTTTAAAAATTTTATTTAGCTCAATAGAGGACTATCGAGAATACCGGAAATTTTGTGAAAAAGAGAAAATCGAACATCACACATACAGGGACCCTACTCAAAAATGATTTTCAGTTGTTATAAAAGATTCCTTCCAATTATCTATTCAAAATCCGAAATATTTAATGAACTTGCGAAAAAACTTTCAAGTTTTAAAAGTTGTTAGGCTGTTCGGAAGAGAACGTAAACCGTTAACAACCGTTGCTGTAGATTTAACTGGTAATGAAAAAAACAAAGAAGTTTGAAGAATTAATAAATTTATATATAACATTGTTAGAGTGCAAATTCGCAACAAGTTTAAAGCCCCAATCATGTGCAAAAATTGTCAGACTTTCGGTCATTCACAGGCAAATTGCGGAAGGCGACCTAGATGTGTGAGATGTTCAGACAATCATCATTACTGTCAATGTGATAAATCTAAATATAATAATGTACCAAAGTGTGTAAACTCCAGTGAGGCGCACACGGCTATCTACAAAGGTTGCAAAGCTTACAAAGAAGCAGTTAAAAAATATAACTGGAATAGGGCTATTCTTAAATTTTCAAACCACCAAAATAGACAGTACTTCAATCACCTTCCGAATCAGAACGCATAACCTTATCACTATGTCCCTCAAGAGTTACCTCCTCTACAGCCAAACCCAACGCCCTTGAATTCTTTCACTTATCGCGCTAGTCAACCACCCAGGCAAGATAACAGGAACCCGCGTCCAGTTCTCGAAAATTTGAATGTAATAAACGAAAACCTAATTAAAACAATTATAAACAATATTCTTTCTGCAATCATTTCTCATTTACATGAAATGGTTGGATAGACATTTCCATACATAATAATGGCACAAAAGAAAATAGCAAACTTTAAACTTCTCAACTGGAAAGGCCAATGGCGTAAAGCGCCAAAAGAACGAATTAGATACTTTCTACAAGTCTATGACATAGATGTAGCGTGTATCTCAGAAACATTTAAAGCCGGGAAAAAGATTTTCGATCCCCAAATATTTATCCTGCGGCAGTGATAGAATTTCGCTTGTAGCATCAGGTGGGGTAGCACTTCTCATCAATAGAAAAATTAAACATACATTGATACAATCCCCGCCCTCAATCAAAATAGAAACAATTATTATCATGATCGAGATGCTATCTTCTAACATAATTGTAATTGCAGCGTATAAACCTCCAAACAAAAAGTTTCCGTCGAGTTTCGTGAATGCAGTATTTGATGGTAGATCCCAAATATTACTAGAAGGAGACCTGAACTGTAAAAACCAAATTTGGAACTGTAATACTACTTCATATAATGGCAAACTTCTTCAGAAATTCGCACTGCAATGAAATCTTAATGTATTAGCTCCTTCAGAGCCCACATACTACTCCTACAACCCAAATGTAGTTCGTGGACATTCTAGATATAGTGATTACACAAAATTTAAATCTACCAATTTTACAAAAATGTGAAACCAGCATTAGATTCGACCACAATCCAGTAATAATTTCATTCAAAGCTGAACCTCAGCCATATCAAGACGAAAAAATAATTGATGGAAAAGTAAATTGGGGCATATATAGAAACTTTGTAATGAATGTCAGTATCCGAAAAATCCTAAAACATCATCAGAAATAGGACGAATATATTAGCTCCTCGAAAACGTAATTAATAATGCTATTAAAAGATCTATTAATGTCAGGAATTTCATAAAAAATTGTACTCCTTCTTCCAAAGCCACTACTAAATTTAATCAAAGAAAAACATAACCTTCACAGGATGTGGCAATATACAGGTAACAAAACTTTGAAACAAAACTTAAATAGTATATCTGTAAAAATTAAACAAGAGCTACATGAAATTAGAAGTATACATTTTCACAACTATTTAGCCAGAATCCCCCCAAATCTCTAGGACAATGTGAAATACAGTTAAAATGATTACAAAGGAAAAATCTTTCACCCCCAGTTATCAACTAACACAGGGTTAGGAACGACGGATTTCAAAAAAGCAGAAACTTTAGCGGAAAATTTTGAAAAAATATTTGTAACTAACCCTTTAACCGACATTGATTTCTAATTAGAAATAAAAGAAAACTTACCAGCTACGCGATATTCCGTTCCGACAAAAACTAAATTTCTAGCTGTGGCCGAGACGCATCAAATCATTAAGGCAAACCGAGAAAATCAGCAGGTCATGACTTAATACTAAAAAGATAAAAGAGTTACCTCGCAATGCGATTGCATCATTAACAGCTCTCTTCAATGCATGTTTAAGATTAGGATATTATCCAAAGACCTGGAAAACTGCTATTATAACTCCAATATACAAACCGAAGAAAAATCCACAAGATCCTTGTAGCTATAGACCAATAAGCTTGCTACCGATCTTTGCCCAAATATTTGTGAAACTTATAAAACCTCATCTATTCAAATTTTTCACCGAAACCAATGCACTACTCAATATGAAGTTTGTATTTCGTCCAAATTCCACACGCCATCAATTGTTAAGAGTAACAGAGTACATCGCGGAAGGATTCCACAACCACATGTACATAGCTGCACTTTTTCTCGACATTGCACATGCCTTTGATAACGAATGGCATCTGGAACTACTATACAAACTACAAACATTGGGAACTCGAGATTATCTTCAAAATATCATTAAAAGTTTCTTATCAGAGAGAGATTTCAAAGTTAGTATTAACAATAATAAATTAAGAGCACACATCATTAAAGCCGGCGTGCCTCAAGGCTCTCCACTATCTCCCTCATTGTTTAATGTAACAAATATATACAGCAGACTACCCAGAAATGACCCACTCAGAAATAGCACTTTATGCGGATGACACAGTATTATTTAATGCAAATTCTAATATTACCAACGTTTGCAAATATTGCGATGTGTCGTATGACCATCGCACTTCGCCACCCCAGCGTCACGCCACATTAACAGAAGCTCGGAAGGACAACTGGCCCCTCGCCTCGCCTGATGAGTTCCGCACAGCTGCGTAGGCCTCCCCGAACCCTCAACCATAAATCGAACCCTCTTTGTGCCTCCGACAAGTAACTGACTCCCGGAACAACTGTATTAGGGACACGTGCGCTAGCACGCAGTACGATAATCCCCAAGACCCAATAAACATATCACCGTCAACAGCAGAGAGCCGCGCGCGCGTTTCTCCGTTTTTAACAAAGCCGTCCAATAACAAGCCAGGAGGCGTAGGCCGGGACATGGCGATGATCATCTGACCCAATCAGTTTACTAAAGAAATAGAAGATTCTGGAATTCAACAAACTGACCTATGAAAACGCTTGGCAGGAAGCACGTGACAACCCATGCATGGTGCGAAAGAAAGGAGAGAGGGGAAAGAGAGCAGAGGGCGGTCGAGCAGAGAGAGGAAAATCACGGCAGAGGGCGGTCGATCAGAGCGAGTGGAGAGACACAGAGGACGGTCGAAATTGTTAGTCAGCATAAAAGTTATAGTAGAGAGCGGTCGAATATCGGCTCTTAGCAAAATTACGAGAGAGAGCAGCGGCGAAAGACAACAATAGCAGCTGGTGAGAGGCAAGCATTGTGCCGGCCGCCACGAGATCCACCTGGCCTTCATTCAGCCGCGGAATTTATTCCACATAGCCAGATTTTGGCTTGCAACGTCACACGCGGTCCAGGCGACGTTTGACGACCTGAGACGCGCGCCTGCACCACGTCATCGCTGCGCGGACACTCAACGCCGACAACCCGCGCGCCGGAGCATTCATCCCCGGGGCCACGGGGACTGTCAGGCCCGCGTTCCAACGCTCCAGCGTCGCTCCTGAGGGTCCGGCAGCGTCAGCCCATCTATCGGCGAGCAATCCCGTCGTGGTGACGTAGCCATCACACCATCAACATTCTGTAAGTGCTCATCACCATCACTTCTTTATAGCCACTAACCGTGTTTTAATGCCTGCAAGAACAGTTCTTTTTAATAAATGTGTCCCCGCCATTTTGCCGGGTGAAAAAGCCTAAAATCTGAGAAAAGTGTTCATTATTACCATAAACAAAGAAACCAATGCAATCCTTCGACCCAGGGCACTCACCCCTGAGACGCTCAACGCCGGCGAAAAGATAGCAGGTAAGTGGACACGCGCTTGGCGCCCCTCAAATAAATTTAGCGTGTGTTCCTCCTGCTATCCGGGAACGACCGTCACACCTTCAGCGTGACGGCGCTTCCTCCCAGTGATGTGACCCCCCCCTCCGGTTTCATTCCAAGGAATAGGCACCCGACGTGGGCGGTTGCATTACAATATCTCCAGTTGGACTTAAAACGAATTTATGAAATGGACAATGAAATGGAGAATTGCCATAAATCCTACCAAATCACAGCCTAAAATATTCGCATTAAGAAACCTTAACAACGAAAAATTAAAATTAATAATATTGCAATTCCATTGCTGCCTAATGAAACACCTGTAAAGTATCTGGGTGTATTACTAGACCAAAAATTAACATGGAAAAATCACATTCAAGAGATCTCAAACAAAACTTATGCAAAAATTAACAAACTTTATTCCGTAATAAATAACAAGTCTTCGCTTAGTCTGGATTGCGCATTATCCATTTTTAAAACTGTAATAGGTCCATCATTAATTTATGCCTGACAAATTTGGAACAATATAGCAAACACACATCTAAAGAAACTTCAAATTATCCAAAAAGAGTTCTTAAGAAAAGCCGTACAAGCCCCGTGGTTTACTCCAAATAAGATAATACACAGATAGCTAAATATTCCTCCTATCAATGAATACATTCAACAGATGAGCAACAGATTTTTCACCCTTCTTCCGTCTTGTACAAGTACACAAATATTTAATCTAGGCAAAAATGCTTCTGTTCCAAACCGCATTTTATCTCCCGATAGCCCAAAGATTCTCTTAAAGAACCGTGAATTAGAATTAATCCACCCCCCCCTTCACCAGTTCTGCTGTCAAAAAACGCTAAATAACTTAAGAGATTAACTTAATCGCTAATAAAACTTAAAACAATCCCATCTTTATTACTGCTCTGCAATTTGTTTTTCGAGGTAGCCGTGTTGCCGTCCTCAAATACTGTTAGCCAAAAGGCCAAAAATTAATACTGTATTATAAGATTGTATATTAAAACCCCTGAAAGGCATATAATGCCGAAGAGGAAGAAAAATAAATAATAAAAAACAAACGCCATTTATTTTTAGAAATGGCTCCAAAGGTTTTCTTCACACTTTTGGAACATTTAGTGCAAATTCCTCTCTTTAATATTACATAAAGTTCATTTTGAAGTCTTTTTTTGTTTTTTCAAAAGTTACCCAAATATAATGTTTTTGAAAGATCTCTCACATCTTCATTATCAGCATTTTGTAAACATTATTATATTTGTCAGTGTAAGTGCTTCAAATGATTTCAAATGAAGTTTTTTCGAAACTCAAAAATTGTTTGTAAAAAAGATCTGGGTCATTCCATGCAAAAAATTAGGAAATTTGACCCTACATCTCAGAATTTAAAAATATTTTGCTACTTTACTTATCATGATACCTGCATGAACCAGGTACAATATTTTTGTCTCATCAGCCGTTGTTTAGCAACAATGGGCACTTGAAATATTAGGTTAGCAGTCTGTAGTAATTCCGTTATGTTTTTTTACTGATGATAAGCAAACAAGCAAAAAATATTAAAGTGACACTATTTGTAGAAGAAATGTAAAGGATAATTTTACACTGAAGATATTTTTTTACCGTGAGTCTTTAACAATTAGGAAGCAAACAAATTCTAAAATTACAATAAATGGTAATGTAATATTTTTAAATTCTTGATTTTTGGAAAAAAATTGCTGAAACTATTTTCAAGCTATTCTGTAAATTTCATCATGGAATCTTGAATGGTTTTAAAGTTATGAATAAAAGTATCTTGCCGGCGCTACGTAAACGAACTCATCTCAGCTGCTTAGAGCCGCGGCGCCCCAGCCCTCTTCGTCAGCACTCGGCGTTACTTTTTTCCTCCGCGGCGCGATGGTGGATTTCGCAAAACTACTTCTCGAGATGTTAATTTTGCCGTACGAGCTACATGAAGAGATACACCAAATTCGACCATTATTTTTTGTTCACTCCAACTTTTTGGTAAACACGTTAAAATCATTTGTTTATCATTACCTGTTTTCACATTTGAAATTTTTTCTTTGAATTGTGTCAACGTTTCTTCTCCTTCATTGCTTTCTGTACTCACATGAAATAATTCAGAAACTGCTTTATTTACGGCACTCATCTTTCTCCTTGCGTACGATTTCTCTCGGGTTTGTTTTCGCAATGACAATGATGATTGACCCAGAGGATTCAAAATGTTTACATTACTGATAGTGGCTTCCTCTGCAAAACGTTCTCCTCTTCACTTGACGTTTTCACTTCACTCTCTGTTTCAGTTGAGTCACTAAGATCTGCATTGGGCGTTTTGAATATTTTGTGACGACACAGATCGCATATTGCTTTACCTACCACTAAATCACATCTTCTTCCGCATCGCCTCTTATCTTTCTCTTACCCACCTGACTTTTGTGCTTCTCAAGTCCGAATGGATTGCAGCACCAAAGCATATTAAACATATTCACAATCTTTGGCATTTTCTTTCACGATGTATCACTGAACAGTAACACGCGAAAACTAAACCTGTAAACTGGTGTCAGGATCCCTTCGACGGCATCGATGGATATCCCTAGGGAATGAACTTGGGGCTGCCTGCCTTCGACCTTGCCTCCTTGCCTCATCCCTCGCTCGGCAAGGGCACGCGACTTTCAACCTTAAGAGCAAAATGCGCGTTACTTTTTATTTCATAACTTACGCATTTTTTAGGATTCCATCCCGACAGTTTGCAGAATAGTTATTTGTTAGTTCTTCTTGCAGTGTGTAAAATATGAAAGAAAAGAAAATATTACTTTTGAATAAAAATGTATTTGTTTAATTTATTAGCATTTTTATTTTAAACAATATCTCAATCCTTAATATATTATCAACTGCTTAAAATATGATCATTTATCTTCAAAATAGTGTGCCCGCTTTTAAAGTTTTATTTATTTTATAACGTCATAATTATTTCATTATTGAGTATATTGTGTCATCGTCCATGTTTAACCCGTAATTGTTGCTAAACTGCTAAAGATATTAAGTCCATGAATTGTCTTTTAACTGTTCATGATTAGTAGATTAATGTAATAAAATATGAAAAAAATCTGAGACTCACTGTCAGAAAACCTGAAATTTTGCATGGAATGACCCAGCTCCAAATTTCGCATTTTACAATAGCGCTTAAACGCCATTTTCTTAAAACAGCTATACACTTTTAAAGGAAAATCGCCATTTATGACGAGGTATTTGTGTTCTTGAATATTCTAATATTTTTATTTTCGTTCTATCCAGGCGCGGATCCAGACTTCTCTTTTGGGAGGGGTCACGTTAAGACCCAAGTGCATTTATTTCGGAAAGGGGGGAGGGTATGGAATGTAATAACATATTTTTGACGTATGTTATACGTATATCAGATTGACTTTATTATACTATAAATATAATAGAAATTCAGTATACTAAAATTCACATATTTGATATCAATCAGCTTACTATTGTTACGATTCTCACCCTTATCCCCTGGGGCGGGTGTAACTTTGGAATTTTGAACGGTAACTCCCATTTTTTGTTGCAGATTCGAATTCTGCTTACAAAAATATGTCCTTTTTATTCGGTACATTTGTTTTAAAAAATGAAAATGTATAAAGTTATCAACAATAACTTTCAAATTAGCAAAAATAACTTTCATTTGATGCAACATGAAACAATTTGTGAAGAAACTTGTATGAGAAAAACATGTACATGTGTGTAATGAAAAATTGTATTTTTAATAAATTATTACAATTAATAAATACATGCATGTAATAAATAAACCAAATTATACTTTTATTTTTCCCACAATTATTTTTCTCAATTTCATTTTTCCTTTTTTACAGTTTTTTCGTTTATAGTGCTTTCATATATTAATCAATTTGCACCACATTGGAATCTCCTTCAATGGCGATTCTTCTATAACAATGTTGTAAACTTCATTATAATTTTGGGACTAACTACACCGAAACATGCAAACATCTAATAAATTTAATTTAATACAACATTTAATATATTGCAAATAACTGATCTGATTCCTTTTGCATTGCCATGGTGCTTTGTATAATTAAAACCCTAATAAAGAAACATAATTGCAATACTGTTCATCAAGCACGAGAGCTGTCAAAACTTTTGATACCGGATTTGAACTCAGCGACAGTAAATCTTTCAAATAAGATATTTTAGGCGCCAGACTCTCTCCCTTTCTTTTGCATTCCCTGGGCCCAGGCTCTTAGGAGGGAGCCCAGGCTCTCGGCAGGCACGCACTTGTAGAGCGATGCACGCCCACGTCTCGACGAGGCACATTCACCTCATCACCTGGACGTTGTGGGAAAGTAGAGTTGTTTGTGTGATTTTTGTTTGTGTTTTCTTTACGAAACAATTAATGAAGCAAAAGCTATAGTGTTGCAGATAATGTCCCACTATGTCTCATAACTTCTAAACTGTTTACGATATCGTAAGGTTTTCGATACTCGAAATGCGGAATCACGAGTCAAGTAATACCTCATAGAGACAGAAATAGTAGCGATACGTAGTAATATACCGTGTTAGATAGGAAGAGACTATTGAAATATGCATCAAAGGAGACATGACAATGAATGAACTTTCAGGGTGAGAATTATTTGAAAGAAACAAAATTGTATATTTTAAAATTATTGATACAGTAGTGACTCAGATGGACTACAGATTTCAAGATTCCGAAAACTTTCATTTTAGTGAATTTCTTGACGAAAAGCAGTTTTTCACCTACAAAGCGTCCTTTCGTTCAGAAAAGTTTTCTTTCCTATACTATCTTTCCTAATACAATATCCATTCCTTGACAGTGAGCAGCCTCGAAATGAACTAACAAATGTGTACATTAATAAAGCAAAACATAACAAACTATGTGCTTGCAGTTTTTTTGCTGAAATATTTGTTAGACAAATTGGTCTAGAAAAAAATATCAAGAGACGGTTTGGTTGATACAAATCAGTCTAACTTTCCTCCTCCTTTATACTCGTATACAGCATTATGTGAAAGGAATATGATTACATTAAAGAGTTAAGACATTCCTGAGAAATTCCATGGGAAATTAACTGTGCAGAAACGAAAGCTTTAAAGAACAAATTATCGACGTTTTTGTTGAATAAAAAACTATTAATGGAGCTAATTCACAAACAAATGTAAGATAAGATTTTCAGAATACCCAACTGCATGACTCTAGCTTCGCCACTGTATTTTAGGTGTCAGGCACTATCCTCGCTCATCAGCCAAAATAAAATTCTCTAATTATAATTCTTTTCGACAAATCTTTACCACTAAACCCCTGTTGATAGCCTTAACTTGTGCTGAAAGCGGCTTCTTACGTTGTTACAAAACCAGAACGGGCATCAGATTTGAATGATCAAATTAGGTTCGCTGTTACTGATTACATAAGCATTTTTAGGTTAAATAAACATTGAATTCAATAGAAGTTCCGATACTGAATTGGATTGTATAATGGAAACTGAATTCTAACAAACCCCTGAAAGCAAAATTGTGGCCAATTTTATATAATACCATTATTATTACTAAGTTAAGCTAGTTCTATTCCCATTGAACAACAGTTGTGACTTTTAAGCTGAGTCCATGTGTTAACGACTATTTTTCCCACAATTCTTTCGTTCAATTAGTGACAAATATTCACATTAAGTTGCCAACACCAGTAACGCGCAATGTATTTGATTCCGACTTTAGATGTTACTTGTTTAGATTAATTTCTTTGTATTAAACATATTTTTAAACTCATCTTCAAAACCTTATGTTTTTATTCAAATTAAATTCCAATTTCTGTATAAATTCATTTGCTTCAGCACTGCTAAATTTTTAGAAATTTCTAGAATTATCTGAAAATATATGAAAATGTCTCAAAAATGTTGCGGGCAGTCCCGATTCTGAAAGGTTATCAGTTTCTCAGAGTTTTTTTTACATATGTTAGAATTTCTCACAAAACTGTGACGGTTCATCATTTTGGGGGGGGGGTCATGACCCCCGTGATCCCTCCTTGGATCCGTGCCTGGTTCTATCATTAGGAAACCAAAAAAATTAAGAAACTGTCAAAAAAATGTACTTTTGGGATAGAAAGCAGCTGGTTTTGTCAGTGAAATGTATTTATCAAACTACTTCTTTAAAGAACGTCAGGCTTAATTTTTTGAAAATACGAGTCGTTTTTCTGTAATTTAGTAACCAACATAATAGCCCACTGCAAATTCACTGCGCTTCAGACAGCTGGATGCGTCGTAAATTAGAAGTTACATTTTTGTATATTATTTCTTTGTTAGTTTCTTACATTCGACCGTTTTGTTATATATTTATACATTAATTTTTTAGATATTATTTATTTTGGAATATTTAAAATAAAAATTACTTGTTCTCAGAGAATAGCGAGTATGCAGTGAATGCAACAAAGGAATTGTTTAGCGCTTGCGATTTTCTGTGAATTACGTGTCATTGTTGTGACTTGATGTGACCAACCGTATGGGTCGGTCGTTGGGGATTCGTGGGAAAGTGGCTCTTTTCTTGAAATTTTGGAAAAATAAACACAAAGCCGTTACCACAGAACAACATTTAATTAAATAAGCTTTGATGGCAAAACACAAAAATACAGTATGACATCAACATTGGTCATAGAATAAAAAAAAACAAGCAAAAACCCTTGATCATTACCAAAAAAAATACATTGGAAAGGATAATTAACTGCAAAATATGAACTTTAAAGATGCACTAATAAGGATCCTATCAAATATCAACGAAATTACTTTACAGGAAAAATATCAGCAGTATTTCAGGCGTAAAATGCCGTGGTGCTTACAATTTACGGAAATTGCAGTTAACCATCCCCCCCACTGATACTGCATAAACACTCTTCAGTTGATTCTTTGCAAAGAATTCACTGGAATTACCACAAATTGTATAAAACAAACTCCACGTGTTCATTCATCACAAAAAAAATTGCATAAGTAGTTTTAAGAACACACAATGTTATCACAAATTGCATGAAACAAACTATACGTGTTCATTTATTACAATTGAAATGAATAAATAGCTTTACGAACACGAAATATTATCACAAATTGTATGAAACAACCTACACGTGTTCATTTATCACAAAAACTGCATAAATAGTTTTTACGAACACGACATATTATCACCAGTTGTATGAAACAAACTCCACGTGTTCATTTATCACAAAAACTGCATAAATAGTTTTTACGAACACGAAATATTACCACAAATTGTATGAAACAATCTACACGTGTTCATTTATCACAAAAACTGCATAAATAGTTCACAATGAGCGTAGAAATACCTGAATCCAGTGGCCGTGGCGTTCGCTACTAGCACAAAACTCCCAAGCGAAGAAACGTGGCGGCGCACGTACTATCGTGAGCCCCAGCTCGTGCTCGCAGCAACCTCTTTCTCCTCGCTTACGTAAGTTTACCACCAGACTAGTTGCGTATAACCTGCCGCTCCGAGTTCCGAAAACGTTGTGAGACAGATCTAACGGCTCTCTTCCCCGTGTAGGGGCGGCGGCTAGCCCCTCCTGCCCCCCCTCCGCGACCACAGCAAAGGCGACAAGGTCGTCGTCGCGACCGCGTGAGGGCGCGGCAGGTCCCGCCGGCGACGTATACACACCTGCCAATTTATAAGCTTACCTGAGCGGATTCAGGACCGCTACAGTATATTATTTCTTTGTTAGTTTCTTACATTCGACGTTTTGTTATATATTTATACATTAATTTTTTAGATATTATTTATTTTGGAATATTTAAAATAAAATTACTTGTTCTCAGAGAATAGCGAGTATGCAGTGAATGCAACAAAGGAATTGTTTAGCGCTTGCGATTTTCTGTGAATTACGTGTCATTGTTGTGACTTGATGTAGCTGTATGAAAAGGAGTTATAATTGTCAAATCTTGTGTTTTTATTTGCAAGCAAATATTTAGTTTACGCCCCAAATGCTGAGCCATTTGTAATGAGTAGAGTATTGTTGCATGGTTTTAGAATACCCTTCTCTCATCACGACTCTATGAAATGCATTTCTATATTGTCCGGGGTAATAGACTTATTTTTCCAGTACAAGTTTACAAAACTTTTGTATTGTATTTTATGCATTTGTAGAATTCACTTAGTTTTGACAACACTGGGATGGAAACATCGAGTTGTTCGCTCCTTGGTTGAACGTTTTCAAATAATAGCTAAGTTGTTAGTGGCGTAGAAAGTGCGATATTTGCGATAATACTACATAGCTGTTTCCAATGACGCAGGGAAGTATGTGCTGTAGTAGTACCACAACTTTTTCATAAACTTGCACATCACTTTTCTTTAAAGAGTTTATGTTTTACATAACTTTGTTTATAGCAAAAATCACAAACACATATTAAATTTTTGCAATTCAAAAAAACACAAAACGGTGTGTTCACCAAAAATAGGTCTAGCATCATATTTTTCCCGTTCCTTATTATACTTGGGTTTTTCATTCTTGGCACACCAAGAACACAGACGAAAAATGGATTGATTGATTGATGTTTCCGGGCGCGTCAACTACTTAGGTCATTAGTCCCGTTAATGTAGTGCGTGTTTTTCTCGGGAGGTGACGATGATCTTTTCCCCGCTGGATGGCGAGATCCGGCACCGACCTACTGTCGACTAGCGGGGTTTTCCCCTCAACCAAGAGTATCTCCCACCAGCGGGACACCGCCTCAGCCGGGACAAGCTGTAAGCTCCCGAACGGGCTCCCGACCGGTCTTCTAGCATGTGTGGTAGTGTAGTGCATGTTAGTGTAAGTGTGTAAGAGGAGAGGATAGGACACGGAAGAGGAAGGAAAGATCGCGCGCGGTCCGTGGCCCGTTTGTTAGGGTACTGCTCCGGCATTCGCCTGGTGTTGATCGGAGAAACCACGGAAAACTACCGATCAGAGCAGCCGGCCGCGAGAATTCTCCTCCAGACAGCGACTGAATTCGACCTAGCTGACAAGCTAGTGTCGAAAATCCTGCCGCCGTCGGGACTCGAACCTAGGACCTCCCGGTCAGAGTGACTGCAGTGACATCAGGTTGAGTCATCTCCTCCCGGTACGAAAAATGGAGAGGGAAGGCTCTCTCCAATAGGAAGCTGCTATTCACTAATGTGTTGTGACGTGGAAGCTCCCTATTGGAGAAAACCTTCCCTCTTCATTTTTTTTCCGTGACCTTGGTGCGATAGAAAGAACGAAAAACCCAAGTATGCATGCGAGGAAAAAATTTAAAGAAAAAATATTTGTAGTGATTTCTGAGAAAATTGTTTTTAAATTGCGTTCATTTCAGGCATAAATTACGCAAAATCAGCAGGTGTTTTGTTTATTCACGTATGTATGTTCTCTTAAAGAACAGATTTTTAATAGCAATTTTAGAATGACGCCCACTAGTAGTGTACTTTTTTGCAGTTTTCAAAAAATCGGGAATAACAACAAACTTAAGACCTTCATCATTCTCTTAAGTGACCTTGACGCTATCCGACAACAAAGTTCTATCAAAATATTTGGTGCTTTTTTTGAGAAATTTTGAAAATGTTATTGAAGATTTATGAAAATTACTCTCGTATATCAAAATCTCCGTTTGAAACTCCCAAAGCTTGGAGTTCGTTCAGATCGGTAAGGGAATATAGATTTTGGTGAAAATCGACTGAACGGTTACCGCGCTAGCGTTAACCACAGACGCACAAACTCAGAACATGAAGCAGAATTTATTAGTTTTGAAATGATATTTGAAATATTAAACCATATTTTTACTTCTCTGGTAAGATTGAGAAGAAAATTTAGAGAAAAAATTCGAAGAAAGTTTTTGAAGAAACAATTTTAATAAACATTTTATTAAACCTTGCCTATATTTCGCGCAAAATTACACAAAAACTACTCATTGTGTGGAAAAACTCAACATAAGGTTATATAAACAGCCGTCTTTTTTAAGGAACAAACTTCATTAAAGAAAAAACCTGTTTCTTTAACCCTCCGTTACACGCGCTGTGTTTGTGACGCGAATACACGCACGCGGACTGAGAGTCCGCATACCTTACATTCGCTCTCCTTCCAAAGTTATTGGCACATTTTCATAGTATTTTATGTGAATATCAAATAGATCTTGTGTTCCAATAAAAACACTCAATTGTTGGTTTTTATATTTGTATTTTTATTAGATTAATACTTATTTATTGAAATTATTTTGATGATTAGTGAGAACACATTTCTGTATAATCAAACAAATTTCTACAAGTAAAAGAACATCTAGAAAAAACAATACATGACAATAAAACATTAAATTGTTAAAAATTGAACAATTATTTATTTCAATTATACATTTGCTATGCAATTAGTGCACAAATAACCCGAGACATGTTGAAGGCATATAAAACAATCACAAGACTTGCACCGAAATCTAGAGGTCTATTTTTTTTCCTGTCGCAGAAACTGCATCTTCCGCGAGTCATGTTACTTTCTGATCTGGTTTGACTTTCAGTCTTCAAAATCCCCCAAAGTTCCTGTAGACGTAATTTTATTGTTGAGGGAATGGATTCCATAAGCACTTTATTTCTTACGTAATCATTCAATAATTCACGTGAAAGGATTTTCAAGAAGTCTTTCCTCTGACATGATTCATTGTTGTTCCCTTTTACAATGACGAAAGCATTTATTCCACCAATATTCAGAAGGGAAAAGAAAATCACCAGAGACCACCTTCTAGTAATTCTTGCAACTGAATAGTTGCATTTCATTTCGTCTACTTTATCAACGCCTGATTTGGTATCATTATAGAAAGTAATTATTTCAGGTTTGAATTTTTCAGAAGACGGATCAATTGAATCGTCGTCATGCATAGTTGATAATGCCAAAACAACTTTGTCTTTTTTTGCTTTATATGACACAAGCGTCATGTTTTTTCTAAAAGCAAATATATTTGATTCTAGAGGCCTCTGCTTCAAAGTGGTCATGAAGGGTGGAATTTCGCGTTTGTTTCGACGAACGGTTCCAACAATAGTTAGTTTGTCATTTACCAACAAGTCTTCAGCAAGAGGTATGGATACAAACCAGTTGTCACAAGTAATGTTTCGGCCACTTTTTGAAATATGTTTTACCATCCTTTTCACAATAGCATGTGGCGTGTTTTCACATTCATAAGGTCCCGCGGGCTGTTTTCCACAATACACTTCTAAATGGCTAGTGTAAAACATTTTCGCATCAGTTACAGCAAAGATCTTCAAGCCGTACTTGGCTGGTTTAGAAGGGATGTATTGTCTAAACCCACATCGTCCTCTAAATGCGTCCAACATTTCATCAATAGTAACTAGCTCTGACAAACAGTAATGCTTCTTTATATTTGCATTGAAGTGATCAATCAAAAATCGAACTGCTGCCAATTTATCGACAGTTTTACGGTGATTTCTAGTATGTATGTCATCAAATCTCATGCATTTCAGTAAAAATCGGAAACGATTAATGCCCATTGTAAGTCTAAATAATTCTATTCCTGTGCCATCGTTTGCCCACAGATCTTCTAGATTTGTGTGAGAAGTCTTCAAAACTCCACCAAGAAACAGAAGGCCGATACACGCCTTTAGTTCAATAATATTTGTATCTGCTGCATCTCTAGGCCTTGAGTAATTAGAACGAATGGTTGAAATGAAAATATTAGTACATTTTACTATTTCCTCAAGAATTTCATCGCTAATAAACAGCTGAAATGCTTCAATAGGACTTTTAGCTGCCTTCGCCTGTCCTATCACTCCCGGAAGATGTTTCACGATATTATGAGCCGCTTGTTTTCGCCTCTTGTTTTGAAGAACAGGCTGAGGACACCATTGAAAACCATTTCTCCCAATATACATTTCATTTTCTACTGAATCATCTTCTTCACCACTTTGTTCGCTTTCTGAATAATGGTCACTAACATTTACAACATCTTCATCGCTGTAGTCATCAGCATCTATCTCATCTAACCATTGCTCAATTTGCGACTCCATGTAGATCCTTTTGAAAATTATTTCTATACAGAATAAGAAAATATATTTGTAACAAATTGAACTATTTATCTTTCACAATATCCAAGTTAGTAATATGAAAATAATCTGATTTTATCCAATTTTTTAAAACAGAAAAAATGTTTATGCACTTCCCTAACACTATGTCAGTGTTTAACGACCAAACATGTATTAGAAATATAAAACTTACCTGATTAAGTACGTTTAAATCGTAACACAAATAAGAAACGTAAGAGCAGAACTAATAACACGAACACACGCGCGCGGACTGACGCTCCGCACCGCTAAGTATTCCACTGTGGGCAACGTGCGCAACGATTGTGAAAGGTTTTTTTCGACGCCTATCGATGAATCACCACGGCCGAGGAGGATACAGGAAGCCGCAACTCAATACCTCATGATAACTGGCAGTGAAAAAGAAAAAAACAAGAGTGCGGACTCTCAGTCCGCGCGCGTGTAACGGAGGGTTAATATTAAAACAGTAGGAAGACGCCCAAAACAATTGCACTTTTGCAATTTTAAAAAATTCGGGAATATCAACGAATATGCAATTTTCTTCAGCGTCTTTTACGCTATTCGAAAACAAATTCGATAAAAAAGGTGCCATTTTTGACAAAATTTGGAAAACGTTTCTAAAGCGTTATGTAAAGTTCCCTCCAAAATCAAAATATTCATTTGAAAGTGCCATTTGAAACTCTCGAGTTCATTCAGATCAACTGGGAAATATCAGTTTTTAAGAAAATCGGCTGAAGGGTTTAGCCCAGTACTTGCCAACTCAATGTCATGTGACGTCACAGAAAGCTGCTCGCCCATTGCGAACCGAGACGCGAAGCACAGGAAGTGCCCGACGCGGAGGCGGGGCACAGTGTTCCATTGATGGTACTAAAGTGGGAGGAAGGTTCACTTGGAACATTGATAATTACGTTTCTTAAATGGTAATAATTACTTTGAATGTTTATGATTCAATAACGATATGATAAATTATAGTGTAGAACATACATTATTATAAAACTCAAGGCAATATCAGTCAATTTATCAGAACCGGTACTGTAATTCTACTTCCATTCTTCTATTAAATAACAATTTTGGAAAAGACAAAATCAACATTTTAATACAACCATATTTTTACAATGGTACAATTTATAATATTAGTTCGTTCTGAAACAATAATTAATGCTAGCAAATAGATAACGAATAGATACACGATAGGAGTCACGTGAGAGAATTTGGATCCCCGGCTTGATAATCTTTAAGTACAGTTTTGTTTGAGATTGTTGTAAATCCTCGTGATTTTCAGGATCTTTTCCGTAATCCTCAATCTTCAAATTTTTTTACTCATCCCATGATAGTGGGATATGACAATTCTCAGAATTTATTTTTATCTCGCAGGTTTCTCTGAGTCGCAAAGCTACGTAATGCATCTGTAGGTTGAACTATTTACCATACTGCAGTACTATATGGTCCAGGCTTTCTAGCACAAGCGGCGTTTCTGTCGTCGTGGCTGATGCTTCGGCCAACATGTTGTGGTCTTCCTCAGAGCGTTCCGCCGTATCGTGGCCGAAATATCAGCCACCACGACAGACGCGTCTTGTCCCGGTTAACCTAGACAATAAAAACCCCGGTCGCGGAAGCCTACGCATCGATACTGCAGTTCCTTCAAACATACTAAACACTTCACCATTTTTTCAGTATCTACAAAAGGAAACCTTTCTTCGAAAACGAAAGATAATTAACAGGTGTGGATGATTTCTCACTCGTGTTGCCTGAAACTCTGGCAAAGGCCCACTGCCAAGGTTTTCATGACCGGCGACCGCCGACTGCCCCTCCATCCCTACCCCGTTTCTCGCACTGATCTTGAGCTACTTCTCAAGGAAGGGGAAGGTAGCCCTGACCCCATGCATTCCCCAGTTGGCAAACGCTGGCTTAGACTCTAACGTTGACCAGAGACGGACAGACAGACGTTTTGCTGTCAATCGATTTTCACTTTCCCGTATACATACGTATACACGGAGTGATATACGCAATATAGGAAAAGTTATGTAATGCTTCGTGAAAACATGGCCAATTTTCGGCGGAAAAAAATTCATTGCCGAGCCGTGATAACGAAAAAGTGGATAAAACCAGTTGCTAAATTAAGAAAAAATGTCCTAACACGTGGTGTAGCCAGAAACCCTCTTTTGTGGGTCCTTGATACCGAAATACCAATTGAAAGGAAGTCCGTCCGTCTGTCCGTCCGTCTGTCTGTCCGTCCATCTGTCCGTCCGTGCGTCTGTGAACACTGCGAGCGCCTAAACCATGCGTACGATTTCTTCCCAGAAGGATATTCCCCAGTCGATCTGGTTCTAGTCGACGCTTTGAGATTTTGAAAAAGATTCCGTAAAATTTGGGAGTCCTTTACCTGAAGCCCCCAGACATTTTCAAAATTTTCTCAAAAACGGCTCCAAATTTTTTTCTTTAAATTTCTTGTAAGAATATAGTAAAATATACTTATTAAGGAGGCATAGATCCGGTTTTCACGGATAATAATTGCAAAATTTAAAAAATTTTCGGCGTCTTTCTGGAACTACAAAATTGAAGATAATTATTTTTTAATATTTCTTTATAATAAGATAATATTTCTTTTGAATAAAATTTGTTGCCCAAGGTGAGTTCTTTTATTAAGGTCCTGTACATTCTTATGAAAATTTTAGTTCTTTTCGCACAATATTGCGTGTAATATGTGCAAAAAAAATACAGAAAATGATTTTCTCAAAAACGGCTCCAAATATTTTCTTTTAACTTTCGGTAGGGATAGTGCTAAATGTAGTCTATGAGATCACAAAAAGATTACTATATTTGTGAGTGTACGTGCTTCAAATAACTTCAAATAAAGTATTTTGAAAACTCAACAATTATCAGTGAAAAAGAGCTTCAAATTTCGCGTATTTAGTTGCGCTTAAACGCCATTTCCTTTAAAACGGCACAACATGTTTAAAAAAAAATGCCATTTCGGACTAAGTTTTTGTGTTCTTTAATATTCTAAAATTAATATTTCCGTTCTACCATCGGGAAACCGAAAAATTAAGAAAATATTTTAAAAATGTACTTAGGGCAATAGCTGGAATGAATATGTGGCCATTCCGAATAGGTAGCGCAGATGCAAGGAAATAGAAAACTAATACGGGAAAGTCTATGCCATTCTGTAGCACCACTAGTTCTTTTTCACGGCCCGGCAACAAGAGTTCTTCTGTTTAAAATTCGCTGGTTTACGGCGCACGATTGCATAACTTCCTCTTCTTACGAAGTAGCTTCCTAAAGACGAGAAAGTAAAAAATATATTAGAGTGTTCTGTTTCATTATTCACGAGTAAAAAGTATTCTTGTAAGTTCAATTCCTTCGCAGATATTTCTGGCTCCGCTTGACCCAACTTACCAGGTTACGTCATCAAAATCAGTTTGCCCGGAACTAATCGACCAGCTATTGCCAGTAGTCGTCACGAATATGTGTGCTTGGAAATGCGGTGCGTGTAATCCAGCTCTGAAGCGAGAGGGAAGTTGAAAGCAAATTCTTGTAGCTCGTAGTATACATAAATAGTACTCGGCAGTTTCTGTGGGGAAGTGTTAGTTCTATGATAGTGCAGTTCAGCTCCGTCACAAATGAAAGTACGTTTTTTGGAATTTGATAAGTTTTATTTGTTGGAAAAAGTGTTGAAGAAGGCAGTCCTACAGTGAGTACTTTAATTCCTTATGTAAGTACACATTGGTACTGGCTTCATGGAAATAGTGTGCCTAAAAATACACACAGCAGTAGAAACGTGAGAATTACATCACTATTAATAATTTTCAATTCTTCTGATCCTAGGAAATCTGTCCACAGACAAAGTATTGAAGAACAAGCAACATTATTTTTACTTTCTCGTAAATGTGTGTGATACTGCGAAAAAGTGATGTGGGGATTTTGTCAGAAATATATGTTTTGGGAATCCCTTTTACAAAACTTGTGGGTGGTGCTACAAAAAACATACTTTCACTTCTATTTCACGTTCTTCTTTCAAGTCGAGGGGTTGACCAAAATTCCTTCCCTGCTGCAACTATCACCGCCTATGTGAAATACTAGGGCTTGCCGCCGTCACTACCGCTTCCCAGGTGACAATTAACAATGAGGAGCTCACTCGTGCTTCCTAAGTATCATTCCAGAGTTGCCCTTAGACCCATAACGGTTATGTATCCCTAAATCTCTTTCCATGGTAACCAATGACCCTATCTCTTTGCTTGCACCATTGTTCTAAGTGTAATCCCTGACAATGTATACGCGGGTACTTTTGCTTTATTAGTTGTTTATGATACGAATTGTAGACGTGACATTTTATTTTGCGATTGGGAAAGGATACGACACGATGCTGATAGACCAGTGGAGAAGTCATAAGAACAAAATAAAGCCACTTTTAACGCGCGTGCTATACTTTTTTTTTATACAGCCTTACTGGCTTATTTGATTTTCATTTAAGTGTACATCACTTATCGATACATTGAGGTTAGTAGTAGCCAATGTGGTCAGACTTTTTTTTCTGCATTCACAGGTTTACCTCAACACTTGAAGTTCTTCTCGCTTTTGTCACTAGTGCTAAACATTTTTTACTTTTGCCCTGAAAAAACCGCTTTTATTAATGGCTCTCTAAAAAACGTGTTACAATCGCGCTTATAAATTAACAAATTTTCTGTAATTTTATAACTTCACTCAAAATATTTTAGTATAATATATTTACATGTTTAACTAAATAGTTTATTTATATTTCCTGTAAAATTTATGATGTGGGGATAGCGTCTTACAGAAGATATTTTTCATATTTCCGTTCTCCACATTTTTCTCATTTTCCAGGCACATTATATTTTCATACAATTGAGAACTTGAGAATATGATAGAAGAATATTTTTTTGTGAGGAAAAAATCGTGACAAAAGAAGACACATTAAGAATTTTTGAAATTGCGCATATTAAATTCTTCTACATTTGATGCACCCGCATATTTCTTGAAACGTTATTAGAGATCATTTACAGCCTTTAAGATCACAAATGCATTGAAATGTTACATATTGATTTCATAAAAAATTGGCAAACCCAGAGTTTTAGAAAAAAATCATTTTTTTCATAAATCCAACTTTTATTCACAATAACATTTAGGTTGAGTGACTTTGTGAATTGTGCTCTCTTCTTAAAAAGTGTAAATAAAAACGTCAAAAATTGTTTTCAGGGTAGCAATGAGCACGTCGGGAAGACGTCAGTAGGCGTTTCTTACACCACAAACGAGGGCAGTTGGGGAGGGACAAATCCATAAATGTAGCTCAGTCTCCTTTTTAAGGAAGACTTTTTAATTAATTGAATCAAAGGAAACAAAAACGTTCGATGACCACGTGTCTCAACTTTTGGAAAATGAAAAAAATCTAATTTTTTTTCAAAATGTACATGTTTTATTCTGACCAAAAAATGATGTTTATTCATACATTCTTAAAGTAATCCTTATGGTATTTTTGATTTAGAGTTTGTGAATAGACTGTCATATAAATTAAAGTGTTGCAGACATAAGACCTTTTAGTATGTCATTATGAGGTTTCAATATTGAAGTACGCATATTTTAAAGAATTACTTATGCTTTTTGACAAAATCAATAAAATTAATCAAATAGGAAAGAAAAAATAATTATTCTTAAAAATGTTGCCAACTTTTCTATTATATGATTTTTTTAACATTTTGTCACTTTTCCTGTGACAACGTTCACAGTCACGTTTCTGTGACTAGCCAAGAACTTGGCGTAGAACGCCTGTATATTGTGTGGAGTAATCCTCTGTTTAGTTTCTATGTCTCTTAATCTCCGAAAAATATCACCAGCCTGTTCCTGAAAACGTTCACAGCACTTTTTCTTACAATCACAGTCTGGACCTAGAACTAGCGCAGGAAGAATCTGCCCTTTATTGTTCACATATTCTGCTCCCTTAATTCTAGTTGTCTTGGTTTTATTAATTTTCCACTAACATTCATTTTTGAAACCTGTTAATTCATACTACTCTCCTTACAAACTAGTTCTTCCATATTATTGAAATATCTTACAAAATGGAAAAACTTCTACTTGATTGCAAACTGAAATTTCGAAAATACACACTTTATCTTCAAGCTGCTTTACAACGAAAGGAGATAATGAAAATGACACAACAATGAAATGAAGGCAGATAGAGAAAAAGAAAAATTATCGCTAAAGACAATATCAGAACGTTGTTTGTTATTTAAGGTCGCATCAACTACTAGGTCGTTAGCGACCACTATTGGATGTAACGTTATGGTAAAAGGATGAAACGATATGGTGATGATAGGGAGTGAAAAGAGGAACACACATAACCATGCCCATGACGGGACTCGAACCCGAAACCCCACGGTCCAATATCACTACAACACTATTGTCCTAGCGATCTCGGCCACGGGGCCGACTGTCAGGATGCTGTAATCTGCGAAAACTTCACCAGCAGAGCAAACAAAAAAGCTCTATGTAACGGACATCGAACGTCCTTGCTTGCCACTAAAAGTTGAAGGTCTCCTTACATACCTCACAGAGGCCCGGAAAACGAATATTTATGCATGAAATGATGTATTTATGTATTAAGAATCGTTTCCCGCCATTAACTCAAAACCCTAAAAAAAGTGACAACGAACCTCTTCTTTTTGCTCCGATTCAATTGGTTCCAGAGTATCTGTGCCACTTTGTAACACTAGTATCATGATTAAATCTACTCTTTAAACTGACTAAATAATTAAAGTCACGTCACAATTTCCAAATTGTGAGAAATTTTCGCGTTATTTACAGAGAAACAAGAAGAAATTGAACAGGTAATGCAATAAAATTTCACAGAGATCTCACATACAGTTAAGGGTCAGGGCAAGGAACTGAGGAAAAAATAGGGTATCAATGTGACATGAGACATGAGGTATACCCTCGCGCCAGAAACAACAAACATCACTGGAAAAACTCATGTCTAATGAGGGTTTTGCAGCCGCCAGTAAAGAACCCACGCCTGCGCAAGTTCCACTAACTTGACAGATTTTTTTTCCCACTCTTATTGAATAATTCTGTCATTTGATGGCTGAAACTCGTTACATAATGATACTCATTACGATACAGATTTCATTATGATACAGATTTTTGACCAATCACAGGGAAGTTCACAAACCAGAATAATCATTGAGAATCGTTCTAGTAAATGTGTCGTTCGATTGTAAACATTAAAATTGCATTTAATATTATATTATGCTTGTCAGTTTTAATTTATTTTATTTTTTAGTGTAATGTGGAATATTATTTAAAATAAATTGGATCGTAATTTCACTTTGATCCTATTTGACTAGCGCAGTGGTACTTATTGGAGGGAACATTTGACTGACGTTAATATCAGAACACAAGTAATTTTGTGTTATATGTTGCTGCTTGTGGTTGTCCTTAAAAACTGACAAATTCTTTGGTTTAAAATGTCTAGTAAATCATAGGTGGAGTTGATACCTCCACAAACAAGAGAAAAAGCAAAACAATGGTGACGTCGGAATTATTGCCCCAAGTTTGTTTGTTCTCCCTTGCAAGCGAACTTGTAAACCAAAGCGGCGTGGTAGGAAATGGAGCAGTCCGCTAGCGGGTGAATCCTGGATGTCAACTGCCTCGAAACGATTCATAGTAAAAGTTGATCTTATAAAAGTTACCATAAGTCGTTGCGAAATTACTGTATGAAACTCGATGTAATGTATTTTAATACACTCATATGAAGTAAATTGTCTCTACTTGTGGTTTTGAATTGTCTTGCGTACGCACAAATGTATGCAATTCTGCAAAATGCAATTTCTTAACTAAATAACCAACAATTTAAAACCAAGGTACGAGTACAAAACGTGAGCATACATACAAACAAGGGTTGATGCAAAACTTTCCAGTTTTGGTATAAACACTTATCTAGGAATTAGCACAAAATTGTGGGTTGTGGAACCACTCGCCGAAGTTCCGAGACAGTAAACCACGAACTGCAAACATTTTGTGGTTCAGGACCTTACGTCGACAAGGGAATCACCAGACAAAGCGGTGATTCAGGGCTCCATAGAGGTCCATACACGGCGCCGACGAAGCCTCAACCACACAAATAGCTGGGCCATATTTTACTATTAAATTTGGTTGGGCGAACCGAATTTTAATGTGCGGCAAGCATTCCTTTTTTCAGTGGGTAATCACAGACGCAACGACGGACGGATGGTTTACCATCAATTGATTTTTCGGTATCAAGAACCCACTAAATCAGGATTTTGGTACCCCACGTGTTAGAGGAATTTTTCTAAATTTAGCAACTGGATTAATACATTTTTTCGCTATCAGGGCCCAACAATCAGAGTTTTTCTGTGGAACATTCCTCGTTTTTTCGAGCAGAATTGCATAACTATCTCTATACTATGTATATTACTCCGTTTATTCTTGCGTATACGAGAAAGTATAAATTCGAAACGTATCAATCATAATGACATTTATTTCCCTCATTTCGGGTCTCATACCCTAGAAATTACAACCTATCAAGTAGGACAAACTTGCATGGTTTTGCCTTTTCTTCCCACTCCTGCCTTTTCAAGAGTAAAATATTTTACATCTTGCATAGGTTGGTAAGGATAGTGCTAAATGTACACTATGACACGCATATTGCCGTATTCGTTTCTTTTTTTTCGAAAATTACAAAAATGAATAATTTTCTTGTGTCTCACGTCGGTAATATTTACATTAGCGACAATTTCTATCGCCTTCCAAACTTAATTTATTTTTAAATTTTCTCATTTTTCGTTTCCTAATAGTTGAAACGAAATATTACTTTAAGAATTTTAAGGAAGAGTAAAAACCTCGTACTAAGTAGCAATTTTCATTGAAAAATTTGGAGCCGTTTTTAAGAAAGTGGCATTTAAGGCCACTGTAAATGCGAAATTTGAAACTTTTTTTCATCTAAAATTTTTGAGTTTTCGAAAAACTTCATTTGAAGTCACCTGAAGCACGTTCACTTACGAATGTAACTGTGTTTGAAACGTCGAATTCAAACAAGAAGCAAACAACTCACACTGTTTCTATCGCAGTGTTGTCAGCACTATGTGAATTCTATAACTACATAAAAATAGAATAAAAAATATTTGTAAACTTGTATTAGAAAAAGAAGCCCCATGGGGTAGACAAGTTGAGTTTTTTTCCGACGACGCTGCGCTCTAGCGGCAGCAGTCCGCAATAATCCAATGATCGAAGTAGAAGTGAGTATTGCCACGTGTTCAAAGAAAATAGGTATATCGCACATAATTCTCGAATTAAATATATTATACAATGCTAAAAACTATTACTTGGGGTTTTCAACCTGTTGTTGTCAGAATATTCCGACAGAAAAGTTCAAATAAGGGGAAGAAACTAGTAGAAAGTTTTCATGTAAATAGTGTAAAGGAAGTCCATGACGGGAATGAAGACAGATCTTAAAATTTCTTTTAAGCAGCCTTGGTTGGCCTGTTGTCCTGATGGGATAGTTAAGAATGGTCAAGGATTTGAATTGTTAGAATCAAGTGCCCCAAGTAAAGATGATGCCGTAGTGGACAAGGAAGAAATTTGTATTTGTTCCGTATTTGAAATTTAATGAAAACGGTAATAAATTAAAGTTAAATGATTCTCATGATTATCACACTCAGCTTGAAGTATCTATTTACATACTTGCAATACACATTTGTCATTTTTGTCTATTCATCAGTCGATATAGTTCATATTCTTGTGCATTGGGATGAAGAATTTTTATCATTTCTTATTCCCAAAATTGAAAATTTCTATTTTACTTATATTATAAGCTAAGATCTGTAGCTAAAATCTGTACAACGTTATCACTTAAACCCAATACAATTTAATTAAATTATTTATGCGTTGCTGGTCTTCCCCATACCCTGGACAATATAGAAATGCATGTCATAGGGCCATGATTAGAGAAGTGAAATTTGAGAATTCTAAAACCATGAAAAATACTCTACTCCCTTCAAATGGGACAGCATTTGGTGCGAAAACTAAATATTTTCATGCAAATATTGTAGTGATACCGAATCCATTACGGCTGCGAGCCTGAGGATTGCTCCGCGTCGCGCGACAGAGGGGTCGACGGCGGCGCCAGGGTTCTGTCAGGCCACCCGCTGGACCCGCCCCCCCTAACAATTCGTCGCACCCAAGTGTCCCGCAGCCTGGGAGGTCTTCCCGTGCACGCGGCCCGGCAGTACTTTTCCGCGGCGTTCCTCGCCCTCCCCATCCTCCCTTGAGATATTCGTTCCCCCCCAGTCATTAATTTCTGCCCCTATTTGACAGAAAATTGAAGCGAGAGAGAACGTGCGGATTTCTCTCTCATTTCTCGGCCCCAAAAACTTCCGATGATTGGGCGGAATTATTCTACGACGCAATACCCTTTCGCCAATAGCCGTCGGACGTGGACAAAGCATTAGAATGTTCTAGAACATTCTGAGGGAATTTGGTGGGGGAAGGGAGGCTCGAAGGACTTCGTGCAGGCGACACCACAGAGAGAAGGTGTGAGGCCACCACAGAGAGAGGGTGTGAGGCCGTCACAGAGAGAACGTGAGAGGCGGTCAGGGGGACGAGACGTTATTGTGGAGGCGCCCGGCGTCAGAGATAAAGTTTTGTTTCTTAGTTGGACTTATAAGAAAACGTTGAATTTTCGAGAAGAATTTGTGCGCGGTTCTTAAATAAGTGTAGACCGCGGATTGTGGAAAGTTTTATTGACATTCTAATAGTTCAGAAAAAGTATCTGACCTGTGCTCGTGTTAGGAACATTATCGTGGAACTATTTGATCATTCACGAACTTGCTACGAACTCTAAAGTACCGTGCGGTGAACCGAAAGTGACAAGGTCATTCAGCTGAGCAGACATTATCTGAGCATTAGCGACAGTAAGTGAGCGGCGCTGTGTGTTGGGTCAACACTCCTGCGACCCCGCCTACTACCTGACTCGGCCCTGCACGCCTCTTTGTGCGGCGCCCCAAGACATCCCACGCCACCCCTGCCAACCAGCTGGTGGCTTGAGGTCGTTCAACTCTGGTTTGTTGTGCTCGCCGCCCCGCTGAGACGGTATTTTTTTCGTTCTTTTGGCGCGCCCGTGGTCGAAAGGCATAAACAGTTTGGTGAACAATTTTTAATTACCTTTGACCGGACGACGAAGAGAAGATTCCCGGCCGTGCTTGGCTGTCAAGAGGGAATCAGCGTAGAGGAAAATATTGTTCTTTTTTACTGTAGTAATTTTCACTTGTCAATTTATTTTATTATTTTATGTGTGCATGTCATATTTTGGAATTGGGAAAGGGGAGCATGCTCGCCGACATGAGTGGTAAAATCTTGCAATTCTTTTTTTAAATAAAAGCCACCTATTTGTTAACATGAGTAAAAGTTTCTTATTTTACACCGGCCACCAACTTCCTCCATCTTCATCAATTTAGGCAAGCCTTTCTATCGACTGAGCGAGCCGGCTACCACGTCTACGGCGCCCAACCGACAGACGAGTAGTCGCAATATCAACATAAATTTAACAATTATAACTCCTTTTCATACAGCTCCATCAAGTAGCAACAATGACACATAATTCACAGAAATTCGCTTTTTTATTTATTCTAGCTTGGCCATTGGCCCTCTGCAGCCGCATAAGATATATACATTTGTAGTAAATATATACACAGATAATATTCTAGTTTTAGATATTATACAATATTGTGCTTATATGATTTATCATGAGAAAAGACTCATCAGTTCTAGTCTATGGGGGATCGAAAAATTCTCTTAGTAGTTTACTTTTTTATCTTTTGTGATGAAGATTTTGCTTACCTAAATGAAAGTGAACGGCTGATGGGACCTTTAATATTTTAGAATAGAATTTTGCGGCTAAGGGGAAATTGAAAAATTGAACATGACCTTACTTGAAGACCTGTTTTTTTATGAACACATTTCATTAAGGAAAACTATTGGTGCTACAGAATGGCACAGATATTCCCGTATTAGTTTAGTTTTCTATTTCCCTTGGTCTCAGCTGGCTTTTCGGACTTGCCATATTCTCCTGCCAGCTGCCATCTATTGCCAGTTGAAGTACATTTTATTGAAATTTTATCAATTTGACATTTACAGTAACGGTTAAACGACATTTTCGTTAAAACGGCTCCACATTTTTCAACAAATATTTCCAGAATGCACGAGGTTTTACTCTTCTGCAGTTCTTAAAGTAATATTTCGGTTTTACCATTAGGAAACAGAAAAAATTGATGAAAAAAATTTACTTTCGGTGGCCATAAATAGCAGCTGGGAAACGGCTGGGGCAAGATTGTCTGTGAAGGCACATGAAGGTCTGTGACATTCTGTAGTAGCACTAGTTACAATCAATATTATAACTGATTAAAATTATTTATAATAAAGTTCTTGAAACCTGAAATGCTTTCTATGAAAACGAGCTTAATACGCATTTTCAGAAACTTAAATGCATTCATTTCCACACCACCTGTTTTTTTTTACATGGTATCTCCAGAGGGCCTAACCCATGTTTTATCTTTTTTACTTACTTATAAGTATTGTAATTTAAATGTTTATTAATTAACTATTAATTGTTTATTAATGATTAAGTAATTAATGTATGATTCCGGCCAAATAACTCCGGCCTCGGAAGCCCACGAATCCATCTCATGAACCTCTACGGGGAGCGTTGGCTCTCTGGTTACCTCTTCAAGAGGATTTACGAAGGCAAATTTTAAGAATGTTACAAATTTTAAGAATGTTAGAAAAATGTTACAAGGCTAAGAAAAGTGGAAAAGTAAGAGAAAATAAAATCATGGAGGATCAAATTTTGGAATTAATTCTACAAGGAGAGGGATAAGTTTTACCAAGATAAAAAAATTGTACAAGATGTAATGAAATTGTACATGATGAATAACTAGTGGTGCTACAGAATGGCATAGACTTTCCCGTATTAATTTTCTATTTCCTTGGGTCTTCGCTAGCTATTCGGAATTGCCACATACTCTTTCTTGCCAGCTACCATCTATCACCGCCAAAAGTACTTTTTTTTGTGATTTCTTAATTTTACGGTTTCCTATTGGTAGAACGAAAATATTAATTTTAGAATATTAAAGAACACAAAAACCTAGCCGTAAATGGCAATTTTCTTTTAAAAATTATGTGCCGTATAAGAGAAAATGGCGTTTTAACACTTCTAAAAATGCGAAATTTGAAGCTCATTTTCACAGAAAATTTTTGAGTTTTCGAAATACTTTATTTGAAGTTATTTGAAGCACTTACACTCACAAATATAATAATCTTTACAAATTGCGGATAATGTGCATATTAAAAATGTGAGAGATCTTTGAAAAAATGTACATTTATATAATTTTTGAAAAAACAAAAAATAGTTCAAGATAAACATTAGGGCCATATTAAAGAGTGTAATTATCGCTATCCGTTACAAAAGTTTCAAGAAAAAATGTGCAGCCATATATGAGAAAATGGCGATTGAGTGTTTCTGAAAATGCGAAATTTTGAGCTACATTTCACAGAAAACGGTAGTGTTTTCGAAAACCTTTACTTGACATTATTTAAAGCACATGTACTTGTAAATATAATAGTGTGAAAAAATCGCCGCTAATGTAAATATTATCGACGTGAGAACGTTTGAAAAAATTTACATTTTTGTAATTTTTGAAAAAACCAACCTATAGATCAGTATGGATTTTATGTCATCTAATAGAGTACATTTACCACTATACCTACCAAAAGTTTAAAGAAAAAATTTGGAGCCGTTTTTGAGAAAATCTTGTTTTTGTAATTTTTTAAAATTGCACATATTGCACGCAATATTGCGCGGAAAATACTAAAATTTTCAAAAAACTGTACATGATCTTAAAGAAAGAAAGAACTCACTATGAAGTACAAATTTTATTTGAAGAAAATATCTATATTTTCAGTTTTGTAGTAGGAGAAAAATGCCGAAAAAATTCAAACTTTCACAATTTTCGAAAATCCAGATTTATCCGTGAAAATCAGACCTATGCCATGTTAATAAGTGTATTTTACTCTATTCATACAAGAAATTTTAAAGAAAAAATTTGGCGCCGTTTTTGAGAAAATTGTGAAAATCCCCGGGGGGCTCCATATAAAGTACCCCCAAATTTTGAAGAATATTTTTCAAAATATCAAATCTTCAACTAGAACCAAATCTACCGGGGAATATCCATTTTGGAAGAAATCGTATGTATGGTTTAGGCGCTAGCAGTGTTCACAGATGGACAGACAGGCGGACAGAGGACGTTTTCCTTTCAATTGGTTTTTCGGTATCAAGGACCCACAAAAGAGGATTTCTGGCTACACCACGTGTTAGGGCATTTTTCCCCTTAATTTTCAACTGGTTTTATCCACTTCTTCGTTTTCACGGCCCGGCATTTAATTTTTTTCCGCCGAAAATTGGCCATTTTTTCGCGCAGCATTACATAATATTCCCTATACTAAGTATATCACTCCGTGTATACGTACGTAAGTAAAAAGTAAGTACGAAAATAAAAATACATTTACAAACTAATCAAATATTTACACATTCATTTAATTTCAAAGTTCGTGAATAATAATCCCGAATAAAAGTTTGCTGATACTGTTTTTCTTTTAGAAATTCATTTTATGCTTGATGATTTATGGGATCTTCAATGCACTATTTATCATACACTCCAAGATCCACATCTTCATCATCATCAGCAGCAGCATCATCTTATTCTTCTTCATTTTCTACGTCTGGTAAATTATGAAAACGACATATGTTATGAAGAACAGCACAAGCATTTACAATTTTTGACGATTTCTCAGGAGAATAATGCAGTACAGGGTATTTTAAAAAACATCTGTACGTCATTTTCAAAACACTATTGAATCTTTCTACAATGCTTCGGACCTGCCTGTGATGTGTGTTGTACCTTTTCTCGGGAGTATTAGGATGGGCATTTGAAATTGGGCTTTGAAGCCATGGCCTTAGAGGATACCCCGAATCTCCTAAAGGAAAATATCCCCTATCGTCTCTTTCATGCAGGTTTGTCATGAAATTTGGAATATTCTGTTTCTCCAAATAAATGAATCGTGGGTACTTCCTCGAAATTCGGCATTTCTATTTAGAATGCGCAGATGTGAGTCACCGACGAATGCCTGTAAAGTCTTCGTCACATTCACGACGCGCTTCTTCCGCCAGGTGGTGCACCATGCGTTGGGGGTCGAGAGGTGGAAGCTGAACAACGTTCCCACGCACCGTTCTGCTCTGGGCGTGGTTGCAAAACAGCGCTCGGTAGTGGTGGCGGGCCCCGCCCCCTCCCGCGCCTTCTGGGCAGACCGGGCTTTGGGCCGCCTCGTGCGCCTGGATCGGCAGCTGACCGAGCCGCAACCGGATCCGGAAGACGACCTCCAGCGCTGGCCCGACATTCCCGGAGAAGAGCTTCGGATGGCTGTGACTCACTACCCGCCCTTCTTGTTCAGTGAGTGACCCCACGGTGTAAGATATATAGGTGTGTCAACTAGCCGCCTTTTGGACAACATTCTTGAAGCCAGTTTGAGGCTAGTTCCTCGCTTATCCGTACGATCCAGTTAGGCATTCATGATGGCGTCTCGCGATTTAGTGGCTTCCACCAGAGGTTACAAAGCTATTAAATGGATCACCATCTTGTCCCAAAATGCCCAAGTCGTTTGCAGCGCTTACATAGCGAGAACTGTGAGAACTAGCCTCACATTAGCTTCAGTTTCAGACCGGGAGTGAACCCACCTATATCTCTTACACCGTGGTGACCCCAACCTCTCGCAAGCACCACACGTTTTGAGACCATGCAGCTATGCCACATGGGGACCAGTATTTCCCGTTTGTGCCCAAGCATAGTCCGCAAAGCGTTTCATTTCGTGAGCAAATGTGTTGATAAACTTTTTTCTCTTTTATGCATATGCACATGATTTTAAAGTAATAGACTTAAACAACGTCTTACTAAGCATGGCTCTTCAGCGGCTATTTTCGTGTTTAAAAGTTCCATTTGTGCTTTTGCATTTTGATACTAAACAAATGTTAAACTTATTGCAGTTGCTCGGCTCGTCCATTTCCATGCATAGAATGTTACAAGAATACGTATCAATTAAAATACTACTTGTTTACAGTATTTTCAGGACGATAATTTTTATTTATTCGTGATTCATGTACTTCTCAAAGAAACACTGAAGAAATTCACTGCGTTAAACCAATGTACTTGTGAGTGCGTTAAAATCATAAAAATGTGTTGTTTTTTTCGTAATATCCTAGAAGTCATGGTGGAAAGAGATGGGTGACCTCCTGCGATGCACCGATGTTTGCTCGATCTGCGCAGCACCAGTTACGCGTGCGTTACGATCTACGTCACCTCAACTACGTGAGTTTCATATATCTTTTTCAATGACTTAAGGTATGACATTTAACTTTTCCGCTAAAATTGTGACGCAAACCGATGCCAGGAGCTCGTCGGCTGAAGTCGGATATGATGCGCAAGAGCCCATCCATCTCTTTCCACCGTGGCTCTCAAGAATTCTTCTTGAGAGACATCGAATGAGCTATGGCATCTCTTTTGTTTCGATTGCTAAACTGGAAGTGGTCTAACTGCGAGAGACGCCAGAGGGAAGAGCGCGCAACGTCGCGGCAACCCAGAACGTCGCGCCATCTAGTTATTGTCCACGATGCAGCACGGCACTCTCGAGGGGTCAAGACCAAAAGGTGTATGACGCGCTACCACCCCTCCGAGGAAAGCGGTGACACATAAATGCGCTGACTAGGAAAGCGAGTTTCTTCTCGTCCGAACCACCATCGTGTAGGTTTCCCGTCAGAGCCACCATCGTGAAAGGTGTTTGTAGTGGCGGTCAGGAGGTTTGAAAAGACCGCCACTGCAGAAAAGGCACGCCACCGGCGAGAGGGCATCCATTTCTCCACCGCCAGGAGCGGAACAGCGCTGGCGGCACCATAGCAGTGAGGGAGGGCGCACCACCCCTTCCTGCCCCTCGGCCCAGCGAAGGTGATTAGAGACGCATGCGACGCGCGCGCTGGAAGATTGTGACTGCGGACTAGTGTGATAAGAGAAAACCGAGGAAAGAGATTGTAGTAACTTTGTACGACGGCTTGCCGCATTGACTGACATTTCTTCCTGGTTTACGGTACCTTGGCAAACTCATGATAATTTCTCGGTTATACGGCAACAAAGCTGTATATCGGTATTTCGTTTTGGAAGTGGCGAGCGACTACTGGAAATAAACTTTGTTGGAACTGTTTGTTTCTGTTTCCTGAGACACAACAGTTTTTCTCGTATGTGTATTTTCTCGTATTTCTCGAGCGAGAGAGCGCGAGAGCGAGAGAGCGCGAGAGCGAGATCGCGCGAGAGCGAGAGCGCGCGCGAGAGAGAGCGCGTGCGAGAGCGAGCGAAAGAGAGAGCGAGAGCGAGCAAGAGAGCGAGCGAGAGAGAAAGAGAGAGCGAAAGAGAGAGAGCGAAAAAGAGAGCGAGAGCGAAAGAGAGAGAGCGAGAGCGAAAGAGAGAGCGAGCGAGAGCGAAAGAGAGCGAGCGAGACGAAAGAGAGAGAGCGAGAGCGAAAGAGAGAGAGAGAGAGCGAGAGCGAAGGAAAGAACGAGAGAGCACGCAAGAGAGCGTGAGACAGCGAGAGGGAGAGAGCGAGTGAGAGGGAGAGAGCGAGAGGGAGGGAGAGAGAGAGAGAAGTGTGACGATCTTACGTGATAATTCGTACGTGATAATTCCTAATGGATTCGGAAGTCGGCACAGCCGAGGGAACGAACTAACATTTTGGAGGCGGCAAACAACTGTGCAAGAACTGTGAGTATACCTATGAGTGCCGCGAGAACGCCACTAATTTAACACGGAACTAGTTCATTGCGTCGTGCAGGGACTTTTCGCAAAAGGGCGTTTATCTTTCGTGAACCGAGCCGCGATGGAAATAAGAGAGAAGATGGACAAGGAAAAAAGAAGACGAGGGAGAAGAAAGTAGAAGAAGCGAGCGAGCGTACGTGTCCATGGGCGAAAGAATAAGAAAGAAGAAAGGTGGAATTGGTCGAAACGAGCGTACGGGGGAAGGCGACGGTGGCGCGGCGTTGGCGCCGCGACTGCGAGCTGTGACGCCTCTAGAGTGATGGCACAGGATACCGAACCTGCTCCGAAATTCTTCCAAGATTCGACGCGATACGAATGTTTATTGTCATACAGGTAGCGAGAGAACATTCATAATTCTGAAAGGGTGTAATAAATGCTGAAAGAAGAGCTTCAGAAGTGGAAAACATATTACATTTCTTGTTCATGGAATTTGTTTTAGCGCAGAGACCATTATTTGCAGCTAACTTTGCGACAGACCTTGTACTAGTTTACAACACATTTCAATATTTTATTTGAAGAGGGAAATTTCAATTTTTTTCTCCATCACTTGAAAATTTGTCAATTTATGTTGAAATCAGTTTGTATGTGTCATTGTATTTGAAGCAGAGGGCCATGTCTGGATAAATTTATGTTCCGGCTCAGCCATTCGGAATATCCACGTAGTTCATTAGACAAAATATTTTTATAATTGTCTTAAGAGCTTATTTTTGAAGTTTCGACGGAAACTACATATACGAACCCGGCTTAAAGTAACTCTAGTGACCGTGCGGTGTCAACCCTAAACGTCAGATACGAGTGGGTGTCACTTTGAATGTCTAACGTCCTTACCGCTAGTCCACCCTCAGGCCCGTTGAGTTTATTAAATTTTATTCCCACCAAGATTCCCTGCTTAGGAATGTTACAATGGATCACACACACAAATATACGACACAAAATTAAATAGTTGAAGTGAAGAAAAAAATAAAATATATTCTGCAATAATAGCTTTTTGCGCAAATTTACATAATTGTCGACGAATCGACGTAATTTTCAGCTTATTACTCGTTCTGGAATTACTTAGATTACAGAATTATTTAATTAATGCAAACGAGAAATAGCAAATGAATATGTTTCTCTTAAAGAACTATCAATTTTTCTGCCTGTTCAAGGCTTTCTTTACCATGATTCGTTATATTGGGTTGCAACCACCTAACAACAATTACTATAGTGGACGACCTTTTGACCCCTTATCACATTTTAATGCCCTTAGTGTTGACATATCCCCTAATTTCTACACTTACTTCGAAAGTTACTCTTAATAAATCGTATTTTTGTACACTTCAAATTTTACAAACCAATCTAAAATCTAATGGAATTTAACGCACTAGACGTCAACATTATAATTATCTTTTCACTTTAATTATAGAGAGCTATTGACAGTTACGTAAATTTCCCTAAATTATCTCACAATATGAGTTCTTTTCCTGATTTTATACGTGACTGAGATATTTAAATATACACATTTTATCGGCGTCGACCTAGTTCTGTACAATGATTTGTTTTCACGGGTACTCACGCTTCTGGTTATTGGTCGGGTCAATGGACCTTGCGAACGTCACTCTCCGAGTGCCTAGACGACGGAACGCGCGAATGGACCGCCGTAGTTTTCCCGCGTGTTCTCGCATTCACCTGGGACTGGCAATGCAGCGTGAAGGCGATGCGGGACAAAGACTGTCGTTGGCTCCGTCGCCTAACGGCGCTCCTGCGGTGTGGCCCGTGGTCTCAACGCGGCTGTGGGCCGGGCGGCGGGTTCGTTCCAAAGTGACTGGTCTCGATGCTCGGCGCCGTCCCTTCTCGGATGGGGTCTGGCACCACATTATTTTGTAGTTTTTCTGTCCAAACGATGTCTCTCCCCAGGAATTTGCTCGTGCGTAGTCAGCCTCTCCGAAGATGCTTCGTGCTGAGCAGGCGATGTGTGTCAGCCCACACGAAATGTACAAAATTGCTTCTCTGGCGCTAGTTTTGTACTTATTGCGGGAATTCGCCGCTCTCTTTCTCGAAGAATGCTACCGTCCACTCGGGTCAAGTTCCGCTCAAATTCCGTTACTTTTGAGTGCTTATTGCTGCTTAGCCATTCTGGTATAAATGCAGCATACATTTTTAGGTGTGCAGCACGCCGAAAATATGAATTTTGACTGTACCTCGAGTTAAAAGAATTTTTTCTATATTTAGCAACTGGATGTATACCCTTTTTTGTTACCAGGGCGCAGCAATAAGAGTTTTTGTGTCGAAAATTCGCCGTTTTCTGGCGCACGAATAAAATACTTTCTCATCTTACGTTAGTAAGTGCGAGAAACAGTTTGGAAGGACGGAAGGAAGGAGGGACGGAAGGAAGGAAGGACGGAAGGAAGGACGGAAGGAAGGAAGGACGGAAGGAAGGAAGGACAGAAGGCAGGAAGGACGGAAGGACGGAAGGAAGGAAGGAAGGAAGGACGGAAGGACGGAAGGAAGGACGGAAGGAAGGACGGAAGGAAGGAAGGAAGGAAGGAAGGAAGGACGGAAGGAAGGAAGGAAGGACGGAAGGAAGGATGGAAGGAAGGAAGGACGGAAGGAAGGAAGGACGGAAGGAAGGAAGGAAGGACGGAAGGAAGGAAGGATGGAAGGACGGAAGGAATAACGGAAGAAAGGAAGGAAGGAAAAAAGCAAATTAGGAAATTTGCATAATTTTTTGTATGGGCTGTTAGAGTGTACATACAATTAAGATTCTTTTATTCTAAAGTTTCAAGGTGATAGAGAGTCGTGTTCAAGAAAACGTACACTTTACTTTATGATAAGACGAAAATTACTATGATGTACGTTTTTAATAACTTCCGTTTAGCGACCTCATCAATAAGCGTACGATGTTACGTCTTTTAAATCATGTTTCACTACACTTTCTTTTTCTCACCCCCTATCAAATCATCCTGTAAATTGATATAAATTCTTTATTCGAATATTCACATATATTTTCAAAAGTAATTATACCAAAATTTGAAAATCCTCGTAATTGTTTTGCAGATAATGGTAGTGGTGTTGAGATGAAAATTGTGGAGACGCTAGCAGACGTTTTGAATGGTAAAGTGACTTTTATACGATTTCCACATAACGCGCCTTTTTGGCATTTTCCCTTAAAATGGATGCAAGACAGTCTTACCAATGTGACCGGTGGTTTTCCTTTGACCCTCGTCGTGTCGCGCCAACTGGACTTCGGCGTCCCGTGGAGCACAGGATGCACGACGCTGCTGGCGCCGCGGCCGCAGCCTTCGTACGGCGACGCGGCGGCGCTGCTGCGGCCGCTGGCGCCGGCGGTGTGGTTGGCGCTGCTGTTGGCGCTGCCTGCTGGCGACGGGGCTGGTGCTGCTGGCGGTGGCGCGCCTGCGGCCTGGCGCCCGGCGCCATCCTCTGCGCATCGCCCTGCAGCCAGGTATGGGCTCTTATAACTTATATTTATTATTCCGCTCCCAGTTGGTGAGAAGGGAGTCGTCATTGCGCAAATATTCTTCTTCTTCTGTCAGCTCTCCGGCACTTATAGTTTTGCCATGGCTTCTTTTATTACGGCAGCCCAGTCTCTTCGGTCTTCTGCTTTTCTTCTCCATCTTTTCACTCTTAGGGTCCTCAGATCTTCTTCCACCTCATCGTTCCACCTATTATGCGCAAATATTAACGCCCAATAACCATTGCTAAGCCATGTGCTCTATCCCTAGCGTACTTCTAAACAACGGTACGTCTCGGACAGGTACGTGTTTGGAGAGCATGTCTCTTGGAGGATGAATTTCTCGATGGTGAATCTCTAGAGAGTGTGTCTATGGAAGGTACGTCGCCGGAGGATCTAGCCATTGAACGATGTATCTCTAAAGATACGTTCCTGTACGATGCTGTAGGATCCTGTAGGGGGCGTGCGTGGAGAGTGCGTTTGTGGAGAGGGCGTTTGTGGAGAGAGCGTTTGTGGAGTGGCTGTGTGTGTGTGTACATGTGAAGATTAAGTGCGTGAGTACAGAGTGCTTGTGTAGAGTGTGTCCGTATGTAGAGTGTATACATGCATGGAGTGTGTGTCGAGAGTGTGCGATGAGTGAGTAGAGTGTGCGTGTGTACAGAATGCCCGTCTGTAGTGTAACAGTACATCGATTCCCATCATATAAAACGTGTATACGTGATTGAGCCCGTGGAAGAGTCGCCCTTTGCCGCTACCGCCACAGTGCCCGCGCCCGTACCCGCGCCGTCCCGACGCCCGCGCCCACTAGAGATTCCTTTGTCACCGTCTTAAGACCTTTCACTACGTTCCACAGGGTAGCGCCCACCGACGGATTAGGCCTCTTAGCGCAGCCGGGGCCGGACGTTGCAGATTTGCGCTTCCCAGAAATACTTCAAGGGAAAACTTATTCTTGGAATTCTCACACCCCCAATGTTATTTCCAACAGGGCATGCGCCGATAATTCTATTGGCCAAAGCAAGGCCTCACTCCCACACCTTTCGTTTGAAACAACGAATCATAGAATAACCTCACAGGGGGATGGTGGGAGACAGAAGTTTGGTGGTGAGCGTATCTGTAGGCAAAAGACAGATTCCGAAATTTTTCTGACGAGTTAACTTCAAAACGGCCTCTCCGGCTCTTGAAGGAGAGCGCGGCATCTGCCGCATATCGCGAAGTGCTAGACTTGCGCTCGATTTTTAACATCTTATGTATTGGAGCAAGCAGTAATGGTACGCTCTCCACACTTCAAGTCTGGCGGAGTTATATGGTAACGGATGGTTGCGTGGATGCCACTCGCCAGCAGTGCCCGAGCTTAGCAGATTCACAAAACAAACTATCGGCGGTCACATCCGCCCGCGTCAACGTGGCTGAGGTATCACTGCCGCCGGCGTACCCCGCGCTGCCGTAGCCGCCGCCGCCGCCACAGCCGCCGCCGCCGCGCCGCCCTCTTTGTGCGGCCCCCAACCTTGCAGTCAGGGCAAAGGATCGTCCGCTTACCTGAGGACGAGCTCACAGAGGGTGTGATGAACTCTTGCGTTAGCAACACGCATTTTTTTTGTAACTGTTTTTTTTATTGCGAGGCGGACCGCGCGTTGGCCGTGTAACGTAAATTGTCATTATAATGTTACCAGAATGAATAATGTGTTTCTTGGCAATCATGATTGCAAGACCTGCTCCTTCCCGCATCCCTCGAAGTTAAAAGAACAGGACTAAATTAGTAAATAATCTTCCTCCCTACCATGCGTGGATGGGCGATTATTACAGTAGGGAGTGTGAGTGTGTGGAATGTGTGCGATAGCAGAGAGTGTGCATGTGTAGAGAGTGATTAAAGAGTGTACGTGGGTTAGAGTGTGTGTGTGGTGTGCATTTGTATAGTGCGTGTGTGGGTAGAGGGTGTTCGAATGTTGAGTGTGCGTGTGTAGAGAACGTGCATTTGTGGAGAGAGTGTGTGTGTACGGAGTGCGTGTGTAGAGTGTGTACGAGTGTAGAGTGTCCTTGTGTAGAGAGTGTGGGTATGTAGAGAACGTGCGTGAGTAGACAGTGTACATGTGTGGTCTGGAGTTTCTTCGTCTCTCCCACATTCTATCTTAATTAATTAATAATCAAAAAATGCCTCACGATCCCGAAAACATCCTCCGTAATTCTAATCCGGAATTCCAATTCGTCCATACACAAATATTTACGCTGCCCAGATCTTGATGTGGTAACCAGACTGCAGAATAAATTTATATGTGGTGGGTTTGCTGTAGCTACCTATACAGGTATTTAAATTAAATAAAAAGAGAAAAATTGAATTTAAAATGTCTTCCGCCCCGATTGAATTGTTGTTAATATTTCTCACCAAATAATAATAATTATACCTTCCTTCAAGCCCGTTGTACAACAATAGCAGGCCATTGCTCGCCATTGCAAGCCCTGTAACTGACGGAACACATACAACACACAAATAACAACACAGAAGTAATTTCACCATTGATTATTATTTTTGATTAATATTTAAAATTTCAAGAACCCTCCCTCATACGTACTCGGCTGTTCCGTTTTCTAAACATTAAATTTCAAATCAATTAATCTTAAGCTTTTCTTTATTCCCATTACTTGAGCTTCATACAATTAATTCGGGTTTGATATTCTATATTCCAAAACGTCCACCGTTACTTGTTTTCGGCCATTCCTCATCGGACCGCAGTCGAGTTCGGACGTGCTCTGCAGCTCCGCTACCGCCCTTTCAGTTCGAGTGTAGTAGTGGCCAAGTATTATCGCCCACCGCGTTGGAATCCAGCTCAATGGTAGTGAAAAACAGTGCTCAGCAATTGGCCCCGGCCACTCATTTCTTTTGCGGCATATCGCCGCTACTTACTTTCACGTGCGAATTATATAATTAAATCGTTTCAAGTAGTTGAGAATTTATAAACAGTGAAGTGCTTTAGCATAAACTCTCAATTTTTTCGGACGGTGAAGTGCAATATCTTACAGTAAATCAATGGCCTCCGCAATCGATCCAAACACGCGCGAAGCAGTATACGCCGCCTTACAAACCCTTCAAGTTGCGGACACTTTTACAACGCACTCCGAAGGTGCATCTTTCATCTCTCTCAACGGTGTCACCCCGGAAATTGTGTTTATCCAACAAGAAAACTTCACATCAACAGCAGGAGTCCGAGGTCAGTGCCTTGACTATGGACACACAGAGCGCCCAGCTGGGAAACCAGCCTCCAAACCCGGAAACAACGTTCATCCGCAAAAGGTCAGTGAGTGATAGTGCTACGCAACCAGAACTTAAAAAGGCCCCAATGCCTGAAACTAGTACAAATGACTCCTCCCAGAACCACGGTCAAATAGTATATAATGTGCCAGTCCAAAATAAATTTGGACCCCTAGAGAAGAAAGGTCCTAGCTTACCAGACAATAGATTTAGTTATGTAAACATTGACGAAAGAGAGTCAACGGACCCTGTCAATAGGATACTACCCATTTTTGTGGCGGGTATTTCCAATCTAAATACATTTGTAAAAGAATTAAACAGCAAAATCTCTACCAATTTCGTATCAGACTTACACAATCAGAAAGTTAGGATAAACGCAGTATCATCCACGGACTTCCGTAAAATCGTGAAATATCTTCTCCCAACTCAGAGCAGCTTTCACACCTATAAAGACGCGTCCAGTAAGAACTTCTCCGTTGTATTTAAAAATGTTGATCAATCGATATCTGAACTAGAAATCTTTCAGGAAATTAAGCAGAAATTCCCCTCTCTAATTAAAATCGCAAGGCTCACCAGAACAACGCCCCAATTCCGGTTCTAGCAGCAGTATCCAATGGTAATGACCCCATTGAAAATATTCTAACCATTAATCAAATTTTTAATCTAAAAGTGTCAACAGAGCGAAGTAAAAAACCACAGGGACCAGTGCAATGTCAACAATGTATGGATTTTGGTCACACTAAGAACAACTGTAACTATCAAATAAGGTGTGCTTTTTGTTCCCAAAATCATTACTCAGTTTTATGTCCAAATAAAAACAAAAATCCCATTTGTAAAAACTGCAGTGGTGCCCATATGGCAGACGATAGTAACTCCTGTACATACTACAATAATTTTAATGCCCAAAGTATCAAAAAAATTATCAACTAACCAATCAGTCTCAGGAACCTCAGTCAATATCCAATCTACTCAATAGTTTCCCTTCCTCCCAGTGTCACAGCAACTTCGTAACTTCACATATATTAACTCTTCCTCTCCCACAAATCCCCCTTCCGCTGAATCCAACAGAAGACATTCCAATAGCACTCCAAATATAAACCAAAATGGTTCCTTTCTAAACATCATTATCGAAGCAGTCACATCCAGTATAATAATTTCAGAAGTTCGTCAATCCCTATCATTATCACCTCCATTCGTAATTCTATATCGTCGCTCCTAACTAATAATAATAATAGCAATGGCAGTAAATAGATTAAATGGAATAACCTTCATGAACTGAAATGCAAATAGTATTTCTAATAAAAAAATTGAA
>JAHLJT010001760.1:69310-85655 GCA_031308135.1 Acheta domesticus
TTAATTTCTAAGTTTGATTGTTGTGTGTTTCTTTCCGAGTCCGCTTTTGCGATCGTTATTTCCGTGTAGGGCGTGTTACATCTGTCTAATTCTTCCGCTGAAAGCCCGCGTAGGTCTACATGTGTCCTAGGGGGGATTCCTTCTCTACATAACCCTACCAGAATGACACAACTTAAGTCGAGACGAGCTCCATGTTTCCGACTGGTCTCCAGACATGCTATATTACCTTATGCGTCAGAGAACGCGTCTTGAGCATATACCTAGAATATAGTCTATGGATTGTTAGTAAGGAAAGAGAAGAAGATAACGACGAGGAAGGCAAGTGTGTAATCTTGAGCATGTAGTGAGTCAAGAGATACATTATTCCAGTCAGCTTTTGCTGGGAAATCGATAATAATGTAAAACTCTTGGTTCTACAATAGTTCATAATTGTCACATAGTTTCTACTGTATATTTCGAAATTTTCGAAACTTCAGAGTTCAATGAGAATGAACTCTGCCAATTATACAGCGTCCGTTGCTATATCCGAGTGAAAAATCTGAAGTCGCTTAGAGGAAAATATTTTTTTATAAATTGCGAAAACTTCAATCCAAAATCATAGGAAATGTTCATGTCAGCATAATCGTATCTGATCATTTTTAAGATATGATTTCTTGAACAGTTTTATCTAAACAAAATATCTATATAACCAATATTGTAATTTTCCAAAGTTAATATTTCGAATAATGCAGAGTTTACCATTCGTAGTCCGACAGCGGTCGAGGCAACGACTACTGCTGCGCTCTATCAGCTTATCGATATACTACATCTCCGAACCAAAACACTTCAGTATTATCATTACCTTACAGTGTTATTTAAAGTGCTATCAGTGTTCCAAGCAGTATACAGTGTTTTTCTGGCCGGCCTGCCGGCTGGCTTGACGCATCTACATGAATAAAGCTGTACCATCAAACCTCAAGATGATCCGTCACCTAACCTCCAAGAGCAACCCACGAAGTCGTACGCCGGAGCCGCCAATACTGTGAGTTTTCCATCAAAAGAACAATCTATACTACTGGACGCATGCGAAAATCTAACTGTCAAAGACTATATAAGTAAACTAACCGAAATTGTTCCCCTTAGTGCCATTACTTTTATATCAAGAATATCCAATAATAGAATATGTGTGTTTATGAATTCCAAGACCAATGCTGATCTTATAACAAACAAATACCCTACTTTGATCATTAAAAATACAACTGTTAATGTGAGACCCCTAATTAACAAACTCAAAAGAATCATAATATCAATGTATACCCATTCATTCCAAACGAGAAATCACAAATATTTTTAAGAACCATGACATTAAAACTGCCTCTAGTATATCTTTCATCAGAGCTGGTCTGTCTGACCCCAATCTCAGTCACATTATGAGCTTCAGAAGGCAAACTTTTATCCAACCTGAAGAACTTCACAAACTCCCTCAGTCATCAGTGATTGTATATGAAGGTACTCCATATAGAATCTTTTTTCTGCTGAAAACATCACCTGTTTCAATTGCAAAATGGAAGGCCATACTGCTAGTAACTGCCCCCAAAATCACCACAAAGAAAATTGCCTTCTGGATTCTACAAGTACAAATATATCTTCAAACCCCACAAATAACATTGAAGTACAACCTATCACAGTTGATTCACCCACTGCCTCCCCAACCAGTGACCCTATAAATTTCCCCCCCCCTTAAGAGAAGCCTCCCAAATGAATCCTCCTCCCCCTCTGAAACAAACAACAATGCTAATGACAGCCCCAATGAAGACAACAATGTGAAAAAGACAAAAAAAGAAACAGAAAAAGAATTCTGCAAAACAAGATGAAACTGAACAAGACAGTAACCCTGGCACTACTCTTGAGGACATGCTCAGTCCAACTAAAGCTTTGTTCGAAAGAACAAAAACTCTTTTCCACTGTCAGAAAACCAACTCCATTTACTACTTGAAAATGCTTTGGGCTCTGCTAACCCTCTTACCATTGTCAAAGATTATTCCAATGACATCCCAGCTGTCATAAAAATGCTCAACGACATTCACTCTGTACTAAATGACAGAGTTATCAAAGGCAGAGTCACCAGACTAAAGAAAAAGCTGTTAAAACACATACCAGAATCAGATACATCCGACTCAGAATCTAGCATGGAAACAATCTGACACTGAATTCTTTTTAATACAAACCTCATGATAAACACCAACCTGCAATTATTAAATAAAATTCAAACAAATGAAGACACTTCTAAGGAATACCACTGGACGCCATTGTTGACCTGTGTATCCACAACCATTATACAACAATTTGACTCGGCCAATATTTATCAGCAAGAATCCAAAAAGACTTACCAACAAGATAATGAAGAGAATGTTGTGGTGGCCACTACAAAATGTAGCCACCACAACAGAAATATCTGAACCTAACCCTTCTCAAAGCTAAAATGAACATTCTACAATGGAATGCAAATGGTTTCTACACACGATATGAAAGGCTACAATTACTATGCCAAAATCACAACCCGGAAATAATCTGCATTCAGGAAACTAACTTCAAGGCAAACAGCAAAGGTAAATTAAAAGGTTTCAAATGCTACAACAAAAACCGTCACTACTCCAATATAGCTAGCGGTGGTGTTGCCATTTTTGCAAAAGAATACTTGCCTGTAGAACAAATTGACATACAAACAGAGATTGAAGCTGTAGCTATTAAAATCCAAGCCCCAGCGACAATCAGTGTATGTAATATTTACCTTCCCAATAGCCACTCTCTCGATGCTAATGAAATGAAAGATTTGATTAAACAACTTCCAAAACCTTTTATCCTACTTGGTGACTTCAACAGCTATAATACAATATGGGGATCAAACAAATCCGACACAAGAGGACGCCACATGGAAAATATTATTGATGAAGAGGACCTAATTATCTTGAACAACGGACAACCCACTCATTTTAACATGAGCAACGGACATCTTAGTGCAATAGACCTTACCTTATGTTCCACTGCAATTGCCCCAAAATGCAACTGGGGTGTTCTCGAACAGCTACACGACAGTGATCACTTCCCAATACTCCTGTATGTGGACTGTCCCCACAGTATTCCTAACAGCTTTGCAGGATCTCTCAAATGGAATTACGACAAAGCAAATTGGAAACAATACAAGAAATGTATCTGCAAGCTCTTAAATCAGCAAGATATATTTGAAGAAAACGACGATATCGACCGTATCATTCAGTCCTTCTCAAATGTCATAACAATAGCCACATATGAATCCATTAAATACTCCAGGCCTACAAATAAGACAAGATCAGTTCCCTGGTGGAACGACGAATGCAATGACGCAATAAAAAGATCCAAAAGAGCTTTCAACAAGTACAAAAAACACAACACCTTAGAAAACAAGATTGAGTACAAAAAATGAGAGCGAAGGCAAGAAGGATCATCAAAGAAAGCAAAGCTAATCTTGGACTGTCTTTGTATCATCTATTTCAGCATCAAACAACATTAAAGACTCCTGGAATAAGATTAATGCCATAAAAGGAAGCAAATTGTACAATTCAATCCCATTCCTACAGAATGACAACAAAATGATTACAGAGCCTTACTGCATCGCAAACATACTGGCCGATAAATTTACAAAAAATTCCAGCTCTCAAAATTATACTGCTGATTTTCTTCAGTATAAAACAGAAGAAGAAAAAGATGAGATTACATTTAACAGCAATCAAGACACCGGTTCTCAATATCATTTAAACAACCCCATCTCCCTAAAGGAACTCACCTCAACTATTAACAGTACCAAAAATTCATCGCTAGGCCCCGATGGAATCCCCAATATACTCATTAAACAATTACCACAGAGGGAACTGAAACCCTTCTGAAATATATAACTTAACCTGGACTAAGAACATATTTCCTAAAGTATGGAAAACTGCAATAGTAGTTCCAATACCCAAACCGGGCAAGGACAGATCAAAAAGTGAAAATTACAGACCTATCGCATTAACGTGCAACATGTGCAAAATTTTTGAAAAAATAATTAACTCACGACTTAGGTGGTTTCTCGACTTTCAAAAAATTGTATCCAATAACCAATTTGGCTTCAGATCAAACCACTCAACCTTAGCTCACCTGATAAGCATTCACACGCATATACAAGAAGCATCTCAAACAATCAGCATGTTCTAGCCATCAACTTAGACATTGAAAAAGCTTACGACATGGTATGGATACACGGAATTCTAAGAAAATTACAGCAGATTGGAATCGGAGGAAATATGTTTCAATTTATCAAAAGTCTTATGAAAGACAGGACCATAAAGTGAGAATCAACGGCTGCCTCTCTGAAGAAATGAAAATAGAAAACGGAGTACCCCAAGGATCCGTATTGAGCGTCACACTCTTTCTTCTTGCAATTAACGATGTAGACGCAAATATCGAAGCTCCTGTGCTTACAAGAAAATATGCAGATGACATCACCGTTTTCTGCAAAGGTAAATCTATCTCCTCAAGCCAACAAATCATGCAAGCTTCCTTAAACAGACTCACGAATGGACCCAAAGAACAGGATTCAAATTCTCGGCCCAAAAACAGAATGCATACTATTCGCCAAGCACAATGAAGAGAATCTGCCTACACTTAGGCTCGGGGATCACAATCTGAAGTACGTAGAGAGAACAAAAATATTGGGAATGCATTTTGACGCAAAAATGTCGTGGAAGAGTCACATACAGATCTTGTCAGACGAATGTAAAAAAGGCTCAACATACTAAAATGCCTTTCACACAACAACTGGGGTGCAGATAAAAAATCTGTTATTACTAACGTATAAACCATAGTAAGAGCTAAATTAGATTATGGATCTGTAATTTATGATTCTGCCCGATGGAACGACCTCAAGAAACTAGACGTTATACACAACCAAGGCCTAAGAATCAGTACCGGTTGCTACCGCACAAGCCCCATCGGAAGCATCCTAATTGAATCCAACGAACCAAATCTATCACATCGCAGAAATACATTAATGTTGAAATATGCCATCAATGCTGCTGCTTCAATCAACCCAATAATACTTCACGATGTTTATCCAGTGATTCAAGCTGAACACAAAGAAAAGTCAAGATACATTCCCCTATATGCAAAATTAAACACTCATGCAAGAACTCGGCTTCCAGATAACACCAACAGAAAAGACAAGAATACATAATATTCCTCCGTGGACAATACCAGAAATACTAACCAAATCGGCTTCAACTCCTGTCGAGGATCCAAACCTAACAACAAAAGCCCGGGATCTACAACTGTTGAACCCACCAGTGGAAATTACAACCCTCTCCGAATATTTATGCCTACGGAATAAAAAATGAAAACGAAACCTATTCAGTTATCTCTACGCAGGAAACCAAAATTAAACATCAACTTCACTCTTTCTGCAGTAAGATTACTGCAGATATGTGCTCACTAATGTTAGCATTCAAACTGGCTAACCAAACAAACCGCAGCCAATTTATAATTTACATAAAATCTCCCGGTATCATACACACTATATCTAAAAGAAATCTCAAAACTGAAATGGCCATTAACATACAAGAATTATACTACAACATCACCAAATCAGGGAAATCCATCACAATAGAAACGATCCAAACAGAAGAAACAATAGATGACAACAGTATATGCCCCGACAATGATAGGGCAGTTGGAGACTCAAACAGTGTATTGACCATATCCAATACAATTGACGATTTAAGGACATATATCAACAAAATATCTCTTGAAAAATGGGACAAAATATGGAGAGATCAAAAATCCAGTATCCTTCACAAGAAAATCGAGCATGTCAACAACCTTAAACTCAACAGCAAATTAAGCAGGAGAGAGCAAGTCATCATATCAAGAATAAGAACAAGGCACTGGTAAACTAAGCCACCTTCACCTGTTAACTAAGAATACTCTCCCATCTGCCCTATCTGCAGCATCCCAAACACCATACAACACCTAATTGTCGAATGCCCCCAATTCTCACAAGAAAGACAAAAACATCTGCAAGGAACGAACTTCGATTCAATCCTTGACTCCCCTACATACAAAAAAAAAAAAAATTATAGAATTCTGCAAACATACCAAACTTTCTGACGAAATATAAATGGATAGTGTATACAACAAGGAGCAATCAATGAATATGCAAATATGGGTGTACACTTATTTATTTTACGTGTTTAGCGTAACAATATTTAAATATATGTACATATTAAAATTTGTAAACTGTTCAATATAACATGTTTTATATCTTGGTGATGCAATACATTGTCTGCCGAGTGAACAAGTCTATTTACCAAATAAATATGTTAAGAGTCCAAATAAGAGTATGTGAATTAAAAGTATTAAATGCACCAAATCTCAAGGTATTCCAACCCAGGAAAGTACATTATGGGAAGTACAATGAAACAAAAACAAACCAATAACACAATAAAGAATGAAAACCTTTTCACTGCACCTTCTGTAATTACTATAGCATTTATGTATTTTGTATTGCATTTTTTGTTTTCGTGGTATATTTTCTATTGTATAATTTTATATTGTAATCTCATTGAATTTTCTGGAATCTAAACTGTATATACAACGAACTGTGTATCCCTGTATTACAATGTAAACAATTGTAACCTTATACCTGTCGCTAATGACCATGTAGTTGATGCGACAATAAATAAATAAATTAAAAAAAAGAGTTTACAAAAAAGGGACCAGTACCAATTTTTTACCGTCTTTTAATATTGCAAGGAGAAAATTTAAAGGAACAATTAAGTCGTTTTTGATAAAATAATTATGTAACTAGTGGTGCTGCATCAGCACTTACTTTCCCGTATTAGAGGAAACAGCTACGTAGTACCGAAATATTGCACTTTACCCCTAACTTGTCTGGTGGGTCCCTGGGACCCCAGGCCCAACGTAATGTAGTCTATTTCATTATGTGTTCTTCCATCGGGCCTACAACAGGTCCAATTATTGATATGTTCTTCTTCTAAAAGGTATTACATATTTTTAATCTCTGTCCATTTGCGAATTAAATAAGTGTTGATTCTCTGGGGTTCCTGTCACCGTATCCATATTGACCCATTGCAAAGTTATGAGGCCCTTCCTTTCTTTCTATTTTACTGTTAAAGTCACCTAATACAATATGAGTTTTGCTCGATGCTTATTTACGGTATCAAGTTGTTGATAAGAGTCTTCAATTGTCGTCGTTACTGCTATTTCGGTTGGCGCATAAGTTTGAAAGATTGCTACGATGTCCTTTTCGTATCTTAATTTTGCCACTATTATTCTTTCATTGATTCCCTTAGTTTCTTCCACGTAGGTTTGATTTGCCTATGATATAAAAAACCACATCTCTATGTCCTTTTGTTTCACCAACATAACTGAGAATGTCTCCTCTGGGTAGTTCAATTATGGAATTCCTTCTCTTCTCACTTTGAGAGTCCTAAAATGTCTACATGAATGTATTATAGTGCTTCTTGTAGTTCGACAAGTCTTTCTTCTGTTTTCAAAGTCCTCACATTTAGTGTAGCAATTTTAGTTTTCCTATTTTCCGTAAGTTCTTTACAGTTATCCCACGGGATTGTTTCAATGTTGTCTTGTATATGATCATTTTCTCTATTTATTTTTCTGCATTTTGTTGCTTGTTTCTCGTCATTTGACTTCTTTTTCGTAATTTGTGTTCTCATGCCTTGGTTTGTGTGTGCGGAATTGTAAATATCTAGTTTTTTGCACGTGGATTATCATTTCTCTCTGTTTCTTCTAGTCCATGCCCTTCAATCCATTTCCCGTTTATCTGGATTTTCTGAAAACCTATTTTCACTGAGATTTTCAACGGACAAAATCTCAAACATAAGGAAGTTAGAAGTAGTGAGCAACATGAAGTTTGAAACAAATCATAGGCTAGTAAGGGCAACAGTGATTTTAGAAAAAAGAACGAGAAGGTACAAAAATGTTCATATACTGAAAAAATCATAGATAACTAGTGGTGCTACAGAATGGCACAGACTTTCCCGTATTAGTTTTCTATTTCCTTGGGTCTTCGCTAGCTATTCGGAATTGCCACATACTCTTTCTTGCCAGCTGCCATCTATCACCGCCAAAAGTACATTTTTTTGTCATTTTCTTAATTTTTCGGTTTCCTATTGGTAGAACGGAAATATTAATTTTAGAATATTAAAGAACACAAAAACCTAGTCCTAAATGGCAATTTTCTTTTAAAAATTATGTGCCGTTTAAGAGAAAATGGCGTTTTAGCGCTACTAAAAATGCGAAATTTGAAGCTCATTTTCACAGAAAATTTTTGAGTTTTCAAAATACTTTATTTGAAGTTATTTGAAGCACTTACACTCACAAATATAATAATCTTTACAAATTGCTGGTAATGTGCATATTAAAGATGTGAGAGATCTTTCAAAAAAATTACATATTAATTTTTAAAAAACAAAAAATAACTCAAAATAAACTTTACGTCATACTAAAGAGTGTAATTAGCACTATCCGTTACAAAAGTTTCAAGAAAAAATTTGCAGCCATATATGAGAAAATGGCGTTTGAGCGTTTCTGAAAATGCCGAAATTTGAGCTACTTTTCACAGAAAACGGTTGTGTTTTCGAGAAACTTTACTTGACATTATTTAAAGCACATGTACTCGTAAATATAATAATGTGAAAAAATCGCCGATAATGTAAATATTAACGACGTGAGAGACAAGTAAAAAATTTACATTTTTGTAATTTTTGAAAAAACAACCGATAGAGCAATATGGCTTTTATGTCATCTGATAGAGTACATTTACCACTATCCCTACCAAAAGTTTAAAGAAAAAATTTGGAGCCGTTTTTGAGAAAATCTTGTTTTTGTAATTTTTTAAAATTGCACATATTGCACGCAATATTGCACGAAAACTACTAAAATTTTGAAAATGTACATGACCTTAATGAAAGAACTCAATATGGAGAACAAATTTTATTTGAAGGAAAATCTCTATCTTCAATTTTGTAGTTGGAGAAAGACGCCGAAAAAATTTAAACTTTCATTTTTAAATTCAGACTTCGTGAAAATCGGACCTATCACCAAACACATATTAAATTATTTGAAATTTAAAGAAAAAAACGGTTTGTTGAGAAAATTTGGGTCTAGCATCATATTTTTCCCGTCCTTATTATATTTGGGTTTTCATTCTCGGCGCACCAAGGTCACGGACGAAAAATGGAGAGGGAAGGCTCTCTCCAATAGGAAGCTGCTATTCACTAATGTGTTGTGACGTGGAAGCTCCCTATTGGAGAAAACCTTCCCTCTTCATTTTTCTTCCGTGACCTTGGTGCGATAGAAAGAACGAAAAACCCAAGTATGCATGCGAGGAAAAAATTTAAAGAAAAAATATTTGTAGTGATTTCTGAGAAATTTGTTTTTAAATTGCGTTAATTTCAGGCATAAATTACGCAAAATCAGCAGGGGTTTTGTTTATTCACGTATGTATGTTCTTTTAAAGAACAGATTTTTAAACAGCAATTTTAGAATGACGCCCACTAGTAGTGTACATTTGCAGTTTTCAAAAAATCGGGAATAACAACAAACTTAAGACCTTCATCATTCTCTTAAGTGACCTTGACGCTATCCGACAACAAAGTTCTATCAAAATATTTGGTGCTTTTTTTGAGAAATTTTTCAAAATGTTATTGAAGATTTACGGACATTACTCTCGTATTTTAAATATCCGTTTGAAACTCCCAAAGCTTCGAGTTCGTTCAGATCGGTAAGGGAATATAGATTTTGGTGAAAATCGACTGAACGGTTACCGCGCTAGCGTTAACCACAGACGCACAGACTCAGAACATGAAGCAGAATTTATTAGTTTTGAAATGATATTTGAAATATTACACCATTTTTTACTGTCTCTGGTAAGATTGAGAAGAAAATTTAGATAAAAAATTCGAAGAAAGTTATTGAAGAAACAATTTTAATAAACATTTTATTAAACCTTGCCTATATTTCGCGCAAAATTACACAAAAACTACTCATTGTGTGGAAAAACTCAACATAAGCTTATATAAACAGCCGTCTTTTTAAGGAACAAACTTCATTAAAGAAAAAACCTGTTTCTTTAATATTATAACAGTAGGAAGACGCACAAAACAATTGCACTTTTGCAATTTTAAAAAATTCGGGAATATCAACGAATATGCAATTTTCTTAAGCGTCTTTTACGCTATTCGAAAACAAATTCGATAAAAAAGGTGCCATTTTTGAGAAAATTTGGAAAACGTTTCTAATGCGTTATCCCTCCAAAATCAAAATATTCATTTGAAAGTGCCATTTGAAACTCTCGAGTTCATTCAGATCAACTGGGAAATATCAGTTTTGAAGAAAATCGGCTGAAGGGTTTAGCCCAGTACTTGCCAACTCAATGTCATGTGACGTCACAGAAAGCTGCTCGCCCATTGCGAACCGAGACGCGAAGCACAGGAAGTGCCCGACGCGGAGGCGGGGCACAGTGTTCCATTGATGGTACTAAAGTGGGAGGAAGGTTCACTTGGAACATTGATAATTACGTTTCTTAAATGGTAATAATTACTTTGAATGTTTATGATTCAATAACGATATGATAAATTATAGTGTAGAACATACTTGTACATTATTACATAACTCAGGGCAATATCCATCACTTTATCAGAACCGATACTGTAATACCTCTTCCATTCTTCTATTAGATAACAATTTTGGAAAAGACAAAATCAATATTTTAGGACAATCCATATTTTTACAATGGTACAATTTATAATATTAGTTCGTTCTGAAACAATAATTAATGCTAGCAAATAGATAACGAATAGATACACGATAGGAGTCACGTGAGAGAATTTGGATCCCAGGCTTCATAATCTTTTATGAACAGTTTTGTTTGAGATTGTTGTAAATCCTCGTGATTTTCAGTATCTTTTCCGTAATCCCCAATCTTCAAATTTCTTTACTCATCCCATGATTGTGGGATATGACAATTCTCAGAATTTATTTTTATCTTGCAGGTTTCTCTGAGTTGCAAAGCTACGTAATGCATCTGTAGGTTGAACTATTTACCATACTGCAGTACTATATTTTCCAGGCTTTCTAGCACAAGCGGCGTTTCTGTCGTCGTGGCTGATGCTTCGGCCAACATGTTGTGGTCTTCCTCAGAGCGTTCCGCCGTATCGTGGCCGAAATATCAGCCACCACGACAGACGCGTCTTGTCCCGGTTAACCTAGACAATAAAAACCCCGGTCGCGGAAGCCTACGCATCGATACTGCAGTTCCTTCAAACATACTAAACACTTCACCATTTTTTTCAGTATCTACAAAAGGAAACCTTTCTTCCAAAACGAAAGATAATTAACAGGTGTGGATGATTTCTCACTCGTGTTGCCTGAAACTCTGGCAAAGGCCCACTGCCAAGGTTTTCGTGACCGGCGACCGCCGACTGCCCCTCCATCCCTACCCCGTTTTCTCGCACTGATCTTGAGCGCCTTCTCAAGAAAGGGGAAGGTGGCCCTGACCCCATGCATTCCCCAGTTGGCAAACGCTGGCTCAGACGCTAACGTTGACCAGAGACGGACAGACAGACGTTTTGCTGTCAATCGATTTTCACTTTCCCGTATACATACGTATACACGGAGTGATATACGCAGTATAGGAAAAGTTATGTAATGCTTCGTGAAAACATGGCCAATTTTCGGCGGAAAAAAATTCATTGCCGAGCCGTGATAACGGAAAAGTGGATAAAACCAGTTGCTAAATTAAGAAAAAAAATCCTCTATCTCGTGGTGTAGCCAGAAACCCTCTTTTGTGGGTCCTTGATACCGAAATACCAATTGAAAAGAAGTCCGTCCGTCTGTCCGTCCGTCTGTCCATCTGTCTGTCCGTCCTGTCTGTCCGTCCATCTGTCTGTCCGTCCATCTGTCTGTCCGTCCATCTGTCTGTCCGCCCATCTGTCTGTCCTGCGTCTGTGAACACTGCGAGCGTCTAAACCATGCGTACGATTTCTTCCCAAAAGGATATTCCCCAGTCGATCTGGTTCTAGTCGACGCTTTGAGATTTTGAAAAAGATTCCGTAAAATTTGGGAGTCCTTTACCTGAAGCCCCCCAGACATTTTCAAAATTTTCTCAAAAACGGCTCCAAATTTTTTTCTTTAAATTTCTTGTAAGAATATAGTAAAATACTAATATAGAAAAATAAATTTAAGGAGGGATAAATCCGGTTTTCACGGATAATAATTGCAAAATTTAAAAATTTTTCGGCGTCTTTCTGGAACTACAAAATTGAAGATAATTATTTTTTAATATTTCTTTATAATAAGATAATATTTCTTTTGAATAAAATTTGTTGTCCAAGGTGAGTTCTTTTATTAAGTCCTGTACATTCTTTTGAAAATTTTAGTTCTTTTCGCACAATATTGCGTGTAATATGTGCAATTAAAAAAAATACAAAAAATGATTTTCTCAAAAACGGCTCCAAATATTTTCTTTTAACTTTCGGTAGGGATAGTGCTAAATGTAGTCTATGAGATCACAAAAAGATTATTATATTTGTGATCTGTACGTGCTTCAAATAACTTCAAATAAAGTATTTTGAAAACTCAACAATTATCAGTGAAAAAGAGCTTCAAATTTCGCGTATTTAGTTGCGCTTAAACGCCATTTCCTTTAAAACGGCACAACATGTTTAAAAAAAATTGCCATTTCGGACTAAGTTTTTGTGTTCTTTAATATTCTAAAATTAATATTTCCGTTCTACCATCGGGAAACCGAAAAATTAAGAAAATATTTAAAAAATGTACTTAGGGCAATAGCTGGAATGAATATGTGGCCATTCCGAATAGCTAGCGCAGATGCAAGGAAATAGAAAACTAATACGGGAAAGTCTATGCCATTCTGTAGCACCACTAGTTCTTTTTCACGGCCCGGCAACAAGAGTTCTTCTGTTTAAAATTCGCTGGTTTACGGCGCACGATTGCATAACTTCCTCTTCTTACGAAGTAGCTTCCTAAAGACGAGAAAGTAAAAAATATGTTAGAGTGTTCTGTTTCATTATTCACTAGTAAAAAGTATTCTTGTAAGTTCAATTCCTTCGCAGATATTTCTGGCTCCGCTTGACCCAACTTACCAGGTTACGTCGTCAAAATCAGTTTGCCCGGAACTAATCGACCAGCTATTGCCAGTAGTCGTCACGAATATGTGTGCTTGGAAATGCGGTGCGTGTAATCCAGCTCTGAAGCGAGAGGGAAGTTGAAAGCAAATTCTTGTAGCTCGTAGTATACGTAAAGAGTACTCGGCATTTTCTGTGGGGAAGTGTCAGTTCTATGATAGTGCAGTTCAGCTCCGTCACAAATGAAAGTACGTTTTTTGGAATTTGATAAGTTTTATTTGTTGGAAAAGTGTTGAAGAAGGCAGTCCTACAGTGAGTACTTTAATTCCTTATGTAAGTACACATTGGTACTGGCTTCATGGAAATAGTGTGCCTAAAAATACACACAGCAGTAGAAACGTGAGAATTACATCACTATTAATAATTTTCAATTCTTCTGATCCTAGGAAATCTGTCCACAGACAAAGTATTGAAGAACAAGCAACATTATTTTACTTTCTCGTATATGTAGTATAGGGAAATGTGTGTGATACTGCGAAAAAGTGATGTGGGGATTTTGTCAGAAATATATGTTTTGGGAAACCCTTTTACAAAACTTGTGGGTGGTGCTACAAAAAAAATACTTTCACTTCTATTTCCTCTTTCAAGTCGAGGGGTTGACCAAAATTCCTTCCCTGCTGCAACTATCACCGCCTATGTGAAATACCAGGGCTTGCCGCCGTCACTACCGCTTTCCAGGTGACAATTAACAATGAAGAGCTCACTCGTGCTTCCTAAGTATCATTCCAGAGTTGCACTTAGACCCATAACGGTTATGTATCTCTAAATCTCTTTCCATGGTAACCAATGGCCCTATCTCTTTGCTTGCACCATTGTTCTAAGTGTAATCCCTGACAATGTATACGCGGGTACTTTTGCTTTATTAGTTGTTTATGATACGAATTGTAGACGTGACATTTTATTTTGCGATTGGGAAAGGATACGATACGATGCTGATAGACCAGTGGAGAAGTCATAAGAACAAAATAAAGCCACTTTTAACGCGCGTGCTATACTTTTTTTTTATACAACCTTACTGGCTTATTTGATTTTCATTTAAGTGTACATCACTTATCGATACATTGAGGTTAGTAGTAGCCAATGTGGTCAGACTTTTTTTTCTGCATTCACAGGTTTACCTCAACACTTGAAGTTCTTCTCGCTTTTGTCACTAGTGCTAAACATTTTTTTTACCCTGAAAAAACCGCTTTTATTAATGGCTCTCTAAAAACCTGTTACAATCGCGCTTATAAATTAACAAATTTTCTGTAATTTTATAACTTCACTCAAAATATTTTAGTATAATATATTTACATGTTTAACTAAATAGTTTATTTATATTTCCAGTAAAATTTATGATGTGGGGATAGCGTCTTACAGAAGATATTTTTCATATTTCCGTTCTCCACATTTTTCTCATTTTCCAGGCACATTATATTTTCATACAATTGAGAACTTGAGAATATGATAGAAGAATATTTTTTGTGTGGAAAAAATCGTGACAAAAGAAGTCCTTTTTGAAGACACATTAAGAATTTTTGAAATTGCGCATATTAAACTCCTCTACATTTGATGCATCCACATATTTCTAGAAACGTTATTAGAGATCATTTACAGCCTTTAAGATCACAAATGCATTGAAATGTTACATATTGCTTTCATAAAAAATTGGCAAACCCGGAGACTTTTAGAAAAAAATCATTTTTTTCATAATCCAACTTTTATTCACAATAACATTTAGGTTGAGTGACTTTGTGAATTGTGCTCTCTTCTTAAAAAGTGTAAATAAAAACGACAAAAATTGTTTTCAGGGTAGCAATGAGCACGTCGGGAAGACGTCAGTAGGCGTTTCTTACACCACAAACGAGGGCAGTTGGGGAGGGACAAATCCATAAATGTAGCTCAGTCTCCTTTTTAAGGAAGACTTTTTAATTAATTGAATCAAAGGAAACAAAAACGTTCGATGACCACGTGTTTCAACTATTGGAAAATGAAAAAAACTAATTTTCTTCAAAATGTACATGTTTTATTCTGACCAAAAAATGATGTTTATTCATACATTCTTAAAGTAATCCTTATGGTATTTTTGATTTAGAGTTTGTGAATAGACTGTCATATAAATTAAAGTGTTGCAGACATAGGACCTTTTAGTATGTCATTATGAGGTTTCAGTATTGAAGTACGCATATTTTAAAGAATTACTTATGCTTTTTGACAAAATCAATAAAATTAATCAAATAGGAAAGAAAAAATAATTATTCTTAAAAATGTTGCCAACTTTTCTTTTATATGATTTTTTTAACATTTTGTCACTTTTCCTGTGACAACGTTCACAGTCACGTTTCTGTGACTAGCCAAGAACTTGCCGTAGAACGCCTGTATATTGTGTGGAGTAATCCTCTGTTTAGTTTCTATGTCTCTTAATCTCCGAAAAATTTCACCAGCCTGTTCCTGAAAACGTTCACAGCACCTTTTCTTACAATCACAGTGTGGACCTAGAACTAGCGCAGGAAGAATCTGCCCTTTATTGTTCACATATTCTGCTCCCTTAATTCTAGTTGTCTTGGTTTTATTAATTTTCCACTAACAGTCATTTTTGAAACCTGTTAATTCATACTACTCTCCTTACAAACTAGTTCTTCCATACTATTGAAATATCACACAAAATGGAAAAACTTCTACTTGATTGCAAACTGAAATTTCGAAAATACACACTTTATCTTCAAGCTGCTTTACAACGAAAGGAGATAATGAATATGACACAACAATGAAATGAAGGCAGATAGAGAAAAAGAAAAATTATCGCTAAAGACAATATCAGAACGTTGTTTGTTATTTAAGGTCGCATCAACTACTAGGACGTTAGCGACCACTATTGGATGTAACGTTATGGTATGAGGATGAAACGATATGGTGATGATAGGGAGTGAAAAGAGGAACACACATAACCATGCCCATGACGGGACTCCAACCCGAAACCCCACGGTCCAATATCACTACGACACTTTTGTCCTAGCGATCTCGGCCACGGGGCCGACTGTCAGGCTGTTGTAATCTGCGAAAACTTCACCAGCAGAGCAAAGGAAAAAGCTCTATGTCACGGACATCGAACGTCCTTGCTTGCCACTAAA
>JAHLJT010001761.1:0-12661 GCA_031308135.1 Acheta domesticus
TTGTAATAATTTAGTGTAACTTTGTTTTAATAATATATTTTGAATTGGTAATTTATTAATCTGGATATCAAGAATACTGTCAAATATTATACCTATGACATTGCAAATATTGAATCTAAGACTTCTCCGCAATCCTATTCATTGAAATTGAAATTGTTAATGATCAGGTTTTCGAAATAAAACTCGCGTTTATAGTGACGAAAATAGACCGAGTCATACTACACTCGCTAAATTGATCTCCTGGTATACTGTTGTCCGACATTTCTCTCGTTCATCGCGATCAAATGTTAGTCGCAGATCAGTCACAAGGGAATACTTTTTATAGGTATTAAATAGCAAATTTTAGACGACTTTTTACTGTATTTATTATGTAGAAGTATATAATACATAAACATTAGAAAACGACTGCTATGAAAGATGCGAAAAATAATTTGAGATTAAGGTAGTTGTGTTTAAAAATATTCAATTCAAAATTTGGCCACTAATTTCATTAATATTTTTTCATAAATATATAGTTTCTTTACCTTTTACAGCTAGTTTCATGCTGAGACAGAATTTCGCTGTGTGAAACTTGGTTGAGGAATTTGAGGAATTTTGTGAAGGCAATAACTCGAGTTTAATTATTGACGCAGTGTGAGCTGCTAATGTGTTTGAGTAGTTCAGGATTTCATTAAATAGTTATTATATTTCATTAAGTGTAAACAGCAATAAATGATTTGCTGCGATTGGCACTACACATGATAAGAGGTAACAACACTGTCTGTTATTCTGATGTTACGTGAGATAATGTTCGCAAAATTCAAGACATTTTATAATATTTTACCTTGGGCGACAATTGTTCACTGATTGGCAACGTCTGTCAAAAATGTAATATTGATTCAGATATATCAGAATATTTCTTTGTTTTTATTCGCGTATAAACTGCTGTTTCGTAATTCATTCGGGTGTATATAATAATCAATAAAGAAGTATTTAAATATGTTGTAAATTCCTTCTCTCTTATCTCTCCAATTTTTCGTCCGCTGCGGTGCTTCGCTGATACAGTAAAACTTGCTCAAGCGGAACGTGTATAAAGCTGAAATCTGTCTAACGTGAACTTAAAATGCGGTCCTGCTAATCACAAATCCTACAGTATTGCATTATATAAGCGGAATCTTGTCTAATACGAAAAAAAAGAAAGAAAGAAAGAAACGGGTATTTTGAGGTTCCGCTTTAAGAAAGCTTTACTGTACATATTTACCATGCCAAGGCTAACGCTCGTAACCATGTTAGGTTGTCAGTGTCAATTTATTACTTTATTTCGTGAAATTACGTAACGATCAATATGGTGCATGGCGTTCCTACTTCGCGCCACGTGTGATATTCTACCGTGGAGTGAAGTGCCTCGCGGCGCACGTGGACGCCTGGACCAATGGCAGTGCCCGTCGCGGGTCGCGGAGTGTCGTGGTCTGCGCGTGGAGAGCGGTGGCCGGTGGCCGGCAGTGGGGTATGGCGTCGGGGCGTCGCGACGCGGCGGCGGCGGCGGCGGCGCAGCTCGCGGTGGCTCCGCGGGCGGGGGCGCGTCCTACTTTCTCTGGGTGGAACACTTCCCTGCCGCCGCACGCGCCGCGCCGCCACGCGCCGCACCACCACGCATAGAGCAGCGCCGGCCGCGGCCGCTGGACTGCACGCCGCCGCCGCCGCGCCGCCGCCGCCGCCGCCACCACTCGAACCCAGGGCCGACTGGCGAAAATGACTCTACTCTTCTTCTTCTTTCTGTAATTCCATTTACACTTCATGGCTGACTCCTTTTCTTGACACTCCCCTATGTTTCGTTTTTCTTCTTCCGTTTCTCCACCTTTCATTTTCTTCCTTTCTCTTGGCTTATTCAGTTTAACTCTGATTCTTTTTATTTTTGAAGAATTGGTACCATAATGTCTAAATACTGTTATCAAGAATATAGTTGCACTGTAATCAGATAAGCCATTAGGAATTAATTTATTGCTATTGAAATAATTAATTAAATTTATGAACAAACACGAATGAATAATATACATGATTACAGAAAAAAATCTATTTCTCATTACTTCCTGCAAGGGAAAAGTGATGCTGAAACGCATTGGGGCAACTGTTTTTCCTCCGAACGAAAACTGAAATCTCCGGACTATTGTGTGAACAACGGAATACACGGGTATTTCAGCGCGGACGGTGCGAGCAGTCGGAGTCCTGCTTTCCTTGTGCGGCTGTTTACCGCTGCGTTGTCTCCGCGGGTGCCTCGGTCGTCAATAACACTCATCGTCTTTACGAGCGCCGTTTCTCACGAAATTCATCGTCCCTCGCAGCCCGCTCTCGTCACCGCATTCATCCACTCTGCATTCGCCGACTCGTGAATGCAGTCTCCGGCGACGAGCGGCCAATTACGCCTACGAATGGATCCATCTCAGCGGCGACGGCCATTAGCTTCCGACAAGGTACTTTCTTCTCGCGTGGCCGCCGCACGAGGAAGCGGGGCCGGGCTGCGACTGGATATTGACGCCCGTCAGGTTGAAATGTGGGCTTCGGCGGGCGACGAAAATGGAAGTGGAGCGGCGTACGTCGCCTTTCATTCATGATCCAGTCGGCGGCGGCGGCGGCGACGACGGAGAGTCAACAAACTGGATATCCCTGCGATGCGCCAGCCGGATATATGGAGAAGCGGTGCTGTGACGCGACCGGTTCCGCAGAGCTGGCGGCGGTGGCGGCGGCGGCGGCGGTGGTGGTGGCGGCGGCGAATCCGCGGCGCGGGACCGCATGGCACCCACTTTCGATTCGCGTGGCGCCTTGACAGCCGTGCGTGGAGCAAACTCCGCGGACTACGCACGATTTTTTTTATTTTCCTTGGAGTTTTAGAATTGTCATTAATTCTTCTCTTAAGTGTGGGAATAGCAATAGTAATAATTTAATAATAACTATTGTTATTAATAATAATAATAATAATTATTATTATTTTATTTGTTGAAGTTATGTTCGGGATCCCAAAAAGATAAGCAGACTTTCGTAATCATTAAAAATTACAAACATGCAAATAATAAGTTGTACCCCTCTTTCCAAAACATTCTCCTAAAACTGTAAAAGTTCCTTGAAAACTGTAAAAACTAATCAAAAGTATAAAAAAATTTAAAGAAAAAGATCAGTTTAAATGCTTATTTAAAATTCCAAAAGATGTTATTTGGTAAATAAATATTTGTGCCTTTCTATCTCGTATCATGTGCCAGAAAAACATCCATGAACTGCGTATTCGACAAGGGAATTTTTCCAACATTCGATGGTTTCACACATACACATACATAAAATAAAGGGGGAAAAAGAAAAGGGTGTTGTTGTTCGCGAAGAGGCCGTGTCGTCACTTTTTCCTCCTGCCCGTTCTCTGTGCTCTCGTAACCGCTCCGTTCCTGCTCCGCTCTCTTCTGCCCCAACGGTACCGCAAATAGGACTCACGTAATCGCGGCTCATGCAAGTCGGTCGTCAGAACGTCTTGAACACGGAGGGGACCTCAGCGCGGTTATACGTTGCCTGAGATAGTTGGCATTTGACGGATTTCATTATCTGACAAGTGCATGTTACTACGTGTTAGCCTGGTTAGAGTACATAGTCAGAGGGAGATATTGAAGTAAAATATAAACATTAAACATTGAAGACGTATATTAACGGTTGTTCCATTAAGTTCTGAAATAAAACTGATCTAATTAAACTTCATGTTCGAATGTCAAGAAAGTGAAGAACTTAGCAGTATTTAATAGAGTGTAGAACAAGGGTTGAAAAAATCATTTTATAACATAATGAAAATACACGTTGAAGAATTGAATAATGTAATAGTTCTTGTAACAATTTTTCAAGGCGAATAGTATCATTTGTTTGGTAGTTCATTTAAAATACGTATAACTTCAAATGAGCACTAAAAATAATTTTGACAAGGGTGTTGTTTAATGTGCAAGGTTGGGTTTCCGACGTTAATAAATTGAAACGAGATACATTATTTATTTGGAATTATATTAGTGATTTATTGATTATTCCTAGAATTCTTTTGAATGACAGTTTTACTGTCCATTGTCATTGCGTGAAGATATTCTCCTTGTCGTTTCGCGAAACTTTTCTATTCGTTTGACATGGTTTCATTGAACATTTCTCTCTGGAATTTCTTGTTCTGTTAAATATAACTTATCTTTTTTATGTAATATTGTTCAAATGTTAGCGTTTGCTTTGTTACTATTTAATATTTGCAACAGATACTGTTAAGTTGTTATGAGTTTCGAATCAGACAGGTTATTCGAGTTTTCCTGACTCCAGAGAGTAAAATGCCGGAATACCTTGATTTGACCACAAAATGTAAAATTCCCCAGGAAAAATTAAATAAATAAAAAAATTAAACAGTGACTAATTATAAAAATAAAATAACGCAATATTATAGTGGGACATGTGTCACGTGCTGTACACACACACGTGGGCACGTTGGCACCCAAGGTTTGGGCGGAGGCGAGGTCAGGTGCGGAACGTTCTGTCGAAATGACCTTATCGCTTTGTGATGACATCAGGCTGCCAGCCGCATAAAGAACGGATAACTGTTGCCACAACATTTGTCAGAAAGTCATCGCCCGTGTCAGCTTCAAGATCAAAGCTTTGAGGCCTCAGGAAGTGGTTTTTAGGGTACCCTGCAACCTTAGACTGAATGAGTTCACGTGGGAGAACGTGAGTAGATAAATGTGTCGAGTGGCCCGTGACTTTCGAAGGTGAAAAACGCGATGGGACGCTGCATTTTTAAAACAGAAATTGCGAGATGCATATTGGGAGGGTGTGGTGTGAGTGTTACCCCTCTCACTGAAAACACTCATTGTCTTAAGTTTTGTGCCTTGAACAATTTCCCTTCGCTCGTTTTGACGCGAATATCTAACGTATTTGCATTGCTACTGAGATGTTTTTCAAGATTATAAGCACCATGTGAATACTTTATAACGAAATTAAAGGTCTACCACTATTTGATTATTCTGTAACTTTAAATATGTATGTTACAGGAGATAACACTCTACCAGATTAATTATAGTGTATTTAAGTGGATCCAAAGACAAAAAAGAGAGAGAGAGAGAGGGTGACATGAGAGGGAGAGAGACACTTAGAGAGGGTCTCACAAAGAGAGAGAAAGAGAAAGAGAGTTCAAGAATCATATGTAGGTAAATTTTTGTCCCTGGATTTCCTTCTTGCTTTTTTTTTAAATTTTGTTGCGATCATTACGTTTCTAGGACAGCTGATTACTGTGTAAGAGTAATTCCCTACTTAAAGAAACTTGTCATATCAAGAAGAAATGAATGACGTGAAAAGTACTCAATATAAACACTGCCTGAAATCACCAGATTTTGAAATGCTGCTCGTTCTGCACGTCAAACATTGGACGAAGTCTCGCCCACCTATGTTGGCCATTGACTTGCGAGCAGCGTCGCGGCCTCAAGGCATTGACATCTTTCGAAGCGCCGACAATGACCTTCAGCTCTGTGGTGTCGAGTTCTTGTAATAACATGACTCGCCTTGACAAAGGACTGACCCATGTGTTCCACTTACTTTGTGTATTTACTGTAAACCCATCTTTCATAAAGGGTCTTAAAATCAATTTTGCCACAAAGTTATGTTAACCTGCGTATCAGCTAGATCCATTTGTTACGATTCACCAAAGGGTCTATGAAGTGGTAATAAATAATATAATCACTTATTACTTGTTTCGTAGTTCACACTACATTTGACGTTTAAAAAACAAGTGAACGCACATTTTCTCGTCTTGAATATAATATCAAGCAGTTGATGTATAATACTAATTGATAGAATGTTTTGGTTTTACAGGAATGTAATGCAGATTTTCTCTCACGCTACTTCAGCTTGGTACTGTTTTTAGTATATTTGTTATATTTCCTAAAATTGTAGATCCAAAAATTATTCGTAATAACTCAGAAAAGACATGGTTGCCGTATAGAAGTGCGCACCAGGGGATGCAGGGGAACAGTGCCCCTTCTCCCGGCCCCTGAAAATTCCGGAAGAGGCGCTGTAGTCGTGCGTAAAAAAACATTTTATTTTCTTAAACATGTTTAATAACTAATTCGCACTTTTTGAAGCTGCCAATTTGGAGAATTGATACATTTGGTGACGGGTCTCGCAAACATCTGGTCACCGTGTAACGATTTCAGTATAAAAGGAGTTCTTTTTATTATTTGTATCATTAAAGTGTATCAATTTAATTCTCCTCATAACATGTTTCATTTACTTTTTTATTAAATATATAATTTGTAATAAAATTAATGGAAAAGAGTGTCCAGAGCGACTCAGAAATGTAGTGTCACCCTCTTGTTTTGGCCTGCGCATGCTTAATTATGTCGTAACTGCGCGTGCCGTATAATTTTGTGTAGTAATTAACTTTTAGTAGTAGTGATAGAAGAAGAAGATAGATATCAGGCAGAAGAAGTTGGCTGATGATATTGATGTTGAAGTATACAAAAGAAGTTTGGTTGATGAAGCAGAGGAAGAAGATTCTCCGCGCTCCCAGGACCCCTCGGCTCCACGCGGGCGAGTTTTATGGCTCCGATCTCGGAATGCGTTCCGGGGTGGCGCCTCTCTCGGATTCCGACGCCCCGCTGCCACTGAAACGCGTTTTTGCTCCGTCGCGGGTGAAAGGATCACAAAGCGCTCTCGATGCACTCCGCCGTAAATAGAGAGTGGGCGTTTTTCTGGCCCAAGCAACGCCTACGTTCAGTGGCCCTCCAGTGGTTCTCAAACAATGTTGGCTAGCGGCACTCTCTTGTTTGGATCTCCGCCGCAAAAACAAACCTTAACAAGCTTCAAATAGTCCAGAACCATTTTCTTAGAACTATTACAAATGCTCCTTGGTTTGTCACAAATTCATAGCTCCACGAAGAATTCCAAATTGACGGCATACAACACCATATAACCTACCTCTTCATCCAGTTCTATCGCGCCATACCTCAAATTCCACACCTAAGCAACTTCAGACTCCGGAAAACTCCTTTCCACAGAACCAGAATCAAAAATAGATATCCCTACCAGGCATTCCTAGTCAAATTTTCTGAAATAGATTGTTTTTAGAGGTGTCTGGAAAAAGACTTCGTCACCCAAATTAGTTTATAGAGTAATTTTAAGTAAATTAGAATGTAAGCCTTCACTACATATGTATAGTATTTTATGTACTGATCTATGTATTCTCTGAAAAAATCAATAAATTAAAAAGAAGCGGTTCTCTCTCTCTTTCTCTCTCTCTGGAGAACAGTGTGTCATTCCCGTGTTGTAGATGCAGAGCCAACGTGCGCGCAGTGGGGACTTCCAATGTTTCAGAAGCTACAGAGAGCTTACTCCTGCACTACGTCAGTTTTCAACAACGTTGTAGCTATGCGAACAAGGATTGTGATTTTCTGCATTAGTTCGCATTAAAAATAAATACGTGCCTATAGTATCTTATAATTAAATTGCAATTTTTTGCCTGCAATACCTTTCCATACTGAATTGTTGCCTGAGGGAAACCTAACATTTTTCTTTAAATTACAGAAATATAATCAGTTTTTAAAACATTATTAATTGGTAGCTTGTGAAGCAGATATGTGTTCTTAAATCTCAAAGCTTGAGGTAATTTCTTGATTGTTTTGTACTAATTTCCTTATTACATTTTCCTTATTATTCCTTGTTATTACTAATATGTACTAATTTCCTTATTAAATAATGTTTGCGACACGCCCACTTGATTTTGCGGCACACTGCTGTTCAATGGTTTATCTTTTGACAGCATAGGTGACTCAGGGAATTAATTGATGTCACATCAGTGCCTCTGACCGAGAGGTCCTAGGCTTCGAGTCCCGGCGGATTATAGATTCTAGCTATATGCTAGGTCGAATCGAGCTGCTGTCTGGACGACAACTCTAGCGGCCGGCTGCTCTCATTGGTTTTCCGATCAACACCGATCGCGCGCGATCTTTCCTTCATCATTTTAATAACTCCACCTCGTTATTGACACCCACTTTAAATTTACCTACAGTACACTACCCTCATGTCGGAGGTCCGTCGAGAGCTTAAAAGCTTGTCTCGGATGGAGCGGTGCCCCACTGGTGGGAGATATCTGGTTGGGGAAAACCTCACAAGCCGACTTGTAGGTTGGGCCCCGATCTCGCAATCTGGCAAGGGAAGATCACCGCCGCCTCCCTCATAAAATGTGCACTATGCTTACGGGATCGATTAACATACCCGTTGGCGTGCCCGGAAACACTAATAAAAAAAATTGAGTGGCTTAGCTCAGTTGACATTGCAATTGAACGCTAGGTCCATATTTAAATCACAAATATTTTCTCAGGGAATGTTAACTATAGGAATTTATTGATTTCTAGCTTTGATTTGCAGCTATTGTTCGTGTTCGAGAAAATTAAAAATACCTATTGTATATCTCAGATAACGTTTGGCTGATCGAACAACCGTTCATTTCTTCTGAAATTTTATAATATAATTTTGAGAATTGAATAAAAGATCTTAAACCAGGATTTTATTTATAAAGGCAACGAATGATTCTGTGTATTTCATACTGAATCGCTCAGGTTGATATAATAATTCTAGTTCAATCTGCAATTCCAAATCGATACCGTACTGTCGATTAGGAAGTTCCGCAGTGCGACCGATATCTACTCTATAAAGCGAATGTTGGAAATGTCGCCCGTAAACGGCCGTGTCACCCGCTGGACATCGGCCGAACGATGACCGTAACCTTGGGAGCTAAAGGCCCCTGTGGCGACCTCGTGCTGACTCAGTCACCGACTTTTTCTCGTCCTTCCCCACGACGCCTGATCAGCGACGAACAAGTGATGGCCTCCCTGGGTGCTGCCCATTACTTCACTTCGATAACGTTGCAAGCAAATACACCTGCAGGGGTGACGTAACACTGTTACGTAAATTTCTAGCCGAGCTGCAGGGTGCTTGCCTTCGCCGATCGATCATTCTCCGCTCTACTCATAGATCCGATTTATTACACGCTTTTGACGAATGGCTCAGGCATTTCTTTTCGAACGCACGTATTCGCACTGTGCATTTTAGAGCCTCAGAAACGATACTGCACATACACGTGTTTTCTAAAACTCCGGAATCGTTTTTCAAAGGAATCGAATACTTCTCGTTGTATATCTTTGATGTCGTCGTGGAAATGATCAATGAAAAACAATTGTGCGAATTTCGTTGTTATTATGAAATTAAAATTAATACATGTATACATTCTATCGTATGGCTTGAAATACTGGCAGACGACGCCATGGCCGGAATTACGTCCATATTGCGACCAAAGTTGGATATCTTGTCAGCGACTTGCTGGTTGCGGTATAAGAAAAAAATGTAGTCTGTTTTAATGCATCACTGTAACCTCCTCCACCCTCTTCTCCTATTCTGTTCTTTCCCGCCGTCCTCTTCTCCTCTTTCACCTCCGTTTCCTCCCTCTCTACTTCTTCCAACTCCTTCATATCTTCGTCGTCCTCCTCGTACTCTCCTTTATTTTCTCTGCTCTTCGTCTTCTTTCTCTTCCTCCTCCTCCTCATTCGCAGGTCAAAACGCGCGGTCGATGGCAATCCTTTAGCCCTAGTATTCCTGGTAGAACGTCGGAGATCACCGCTTCCTCCACCTGGGAGAGAACTGGTCTCCCAGAATTGATTCATCTCATCTGCAAGGTTCTCGACCCAATCTGCAGGTCGGCCTTCGCGTTTCTAGGAAGCTTGTTCGCAGGTTGCGGCCCACATCTGGAATTGATTCCGGGAACCCTTGGTAGATGTTTGAACTTGGCCGGTTTAGTGATCACGGCGATTTATTGTACCCATAATCAAATTGCACGCTCTGAGTATCACTGAATGAAGTACTTATTATGGGGATATAAATACTGTGACCTAGGGTTTCAAATAAACATATAGTTTAGTGACAAATGGTTTTCGAAATACTGTTAGTAATTCCTTGTAATGTGGCATTTTATGAGAAAATTGAGAATGTATTGCTTAGATTATTTGGTCACCCGATAGTTCTCCTGATGGGTGCTGATTGGTATATCGAACCATTGACTTTTGTGCAATTACCCACTCAACCGATTCTTTATATTTTTGTGACGTTTATATTCATAATAATTTATTTCGTACTTTTAAAACGAATGTTTGACCTGTCCATCATGTCTGTGTCCATCTCATTTCGGAAGTCACCTGTTGTTTGAATCCAGAAAACATATGCAGTATTCGGCAAAGTGTAACACAATCTTGAAGTCTTTTGACTCTGAGTTACCATTTTATGAAGAGATATTATGTTACGATCACAACGTAAATTATGGAATCGAAGTGGGTGATCCAGTCGTAAAAGTAACAATTCAATGTGCATATAAGAATGTAATTTTTGTATCGCTCATATTTCGTGAAGTAAAAAAAGGAAAGATATTGTGTAACGTTCACATGAAATAGTTTCATAGAATGTGATGACTTTTAAACAAACTAAGTAGTTATTAAATATTTGTAAAAATTTGGAAAGATTTACATCCTCAGAACATTATACAAGTATCGCACTTGAAAAAGTAGACAATACTTTCGGTGATTCATAAATAGAGTATATTTCAGGCCAAAATTCAATTTAATGGATTTGTATGTGGTTGAGTAGTTCACGAATTGTGATTTTCAGCCGGTTATAGGATTAATAGCACATTGCTGATTCCCTTACCTCCTTTACACCAACAACGAAAAGAAAGCACAATATCTGGGTTATAAAAGACATTTGTAGTAGTTATGCATCTTTAGGCTATAATAGACTATAATTTTGGTTAAAGGTTGTATTCCTTTTCTACGAGTCAGCGGTCCGAATGACGGTGCTCTCCCGTTGTTTACAAACAGCGGGGTACACCGAGATTCGATCTGCGCAGCGGGTTTCGCTCGTGGGCAAGCGTTGATGCGCCCCCTCCCATCACCCTCTACTCCCACCCCCTCCCCCCGCCGACGGCGTCCGCTGTTGCAGCGCCACTGGCGGGGCGCAAGCACTTGGCCGCTGGCATTTGCCTGCCGCTGCTGGAGGCGGCGAAGACGCCGCGACGGACGCCTTGAAGCGGGCCACGGCCGATTCCTTTCTAGCGCCCACGCCCGCCGCTGCACGACCCCTCCGCCCCCCCCGCTGCTGCAGCTTCTCTGCACTGCATGGCACTGCCTCACACCGTCGCTCACCTTCCAACAGCATCCATCACCGGACATCGCCGGCGCGTCACTTAACCTCTCCTTCCTGTCACCGCTTGCCAGCCAGTACCTGGCACAATCGCTCAGCTTCCGTCATCGCACATCACTGGACGTCACTGGCGCGTCACTTACCGTCTCTGACCTGTCACCGCTCCATCAATATGCCTGTCACAGTCTGGCACCATCACTCACATTTATTTCTACTTTACATCATCCATCGTCGGACATCATCGTCGCGTCACTTGGCGTCTGCAACCAGTCTCCGTTCCGTCAACATGCCTGCCACCACTTCGTGTCCATTCGTAATCATTCAATCACTGGACATCACCGGTCGTGTCACTAGAAGATAATATTGTCCATTTTTCCGCGTCACTGCCCATGTGGACCACCATGATAACGTAGCACCTGTCTCGTCGCCACGCCGTCTCCGTTTGTCATTACCCGTAACCGCCCCACAGCTGAGCGGTCCTTCTATCACAGTCTAGTTATCGCTTGTCTCTGCTCGTCACTGTCCGTCACAGCCCCGCGCACTGAGCGGTATCTGTTCCACTCAAAGTTCTGTCCACCAGCCTCGCCAACTGAGCTATCTTGCCACGAGCTCTCACCGACCCTGTCAATGATCCATCTCTATTCAATTTCGCCCTGTCACTACCGGGCCCCGGTCCGGTCACCGTCGGGCCACCGTCCGGTCACCGTCCGGCACCGTCCGGTCGCCGTCCGGTCGCCGTCCGGTCGCCGTCCGGTCGCCGTTCCGGTCGCCGTACCGGTCGCCGTCCGGTCGCCGTCCGGTCGCCGTCCGGTCGCCGTCCGGTCGCCGTCCGGTCGCCGTCCGGTCGCCGTCGGTTGCCGTCCGTCGACTTCCCATGTACCGTGAGGCCCGTACTCACTATCCTACCGCTTATCATCTCCACGCCACAAACCCCTTCCCTATCAGCGTGCAGTCGACGAAGCGGCCAACCTCTAATCTAAATTTCAAAAAAATGTTACTCCGGAATGTATATAGTAATCATGTTGTGTACTTGTGGGAAGAGCGAATCGCTCCAGTATCATTGTCGATCTCTCCAAGGTAATTGCATTATGCACTATTCTGAAAAGTGAAGGTAGGGATAAGAGATAGAATTAACCTTCCTGACTCGCAGGCACGGTTTTTATCATGTCAACACTCAGACGTCTCCCATGCACTATTTGTTCCATTAAATTGATGGAGTTGACTTCAATTATTTCATTATGTAATTACGTCAACAAAACCACTCAGCATTTATTTATTCACTACCTTAACACGTACAACCTTACGGTTGCCAGATGTTCGTTCTCCAAATGTAGTATAATGGTTCCCAAATTATCAGGTTTAAAGGAGGGAAATGAGGGATTGAACACATTTAAGTACAACTGTGTTATGTAAAGCCTCGGGGTCCCTTTCAAAATATTTAGGGAGA
>JAHLJT010001762.1:0-12603 GCA_031308135.1 Acheta domesticus
TCATGCCGCTCCCACCCTCTCCTCCCCGCTCCAACCCCCTCTTCACCCCGCCTCCACTCCTCTCCATGCCGCTCCATCCCTCTCTTCCTCGCTCCACCTCTCTGTTCCCAGCACCATCCCTGTACCCTGATTCTCCCCCTCCGCTCCTCGCTCCACCCCGCTCTCCCTGTTCCGCGGTCCATCTCGCCCTCCGTCTCTCCAGCGCGAGGCCCCGCTCGGTTCTTCCCGCCTCCCGCGCCGCCGCGGCCTTCGCCTCGCCCCGCGATATGCAATCGCGCTGGAGCCGTTCCGCGGGCCGGCGACTTCTTCTTCCGCAGCCGCGCGGCCCTGCTTCCTCTGATTAGGCCGCATCCCCCCTCCTCCCTTCTCCCTCCGCCCCCGCCCCCGTCTCGCGTCTTCTGCGGCGAAGGGTCCCGGACTTCGTTCCGGCGCCGCCAGGCGCCGCGTGTGGGCCCGCCTCCTGCCAAAGGGCGAAGCGAATTACTGTGTATTACTCTAAGTCGGGCAATTTCCGTAAATGGCACACAGGCTTCCACTTTGCCATAGGTGATACAATTGCGTGCTTTAAAGGTAATAGGATTTTGTTGGTCGCCTGATGTTTTTTTTTTATTTTGGTCTTCTCTCTTTGCTGTATGCTGGGGAGGGAAGATGAAGTAGCTCAAATACTACAAGATAAAAATGTATCATGTTTATAAAGTGATAAATCATGGTCATGGGCTGAGTTATACTGTATTTCCATTCATAACCATTTCATTCATGCTTTTTTGAAGATCCATTGGTGTACGTGGTGATCGCAATTGTATTTATCACGGCCGAAAACAATTCCCTCAGTATGGATATGAGCTACATAACCATAAACCGCAGTGCGATACAAGTGTACAAAACTGTAATTTTTAAAGTTGCCCGTTGCAAAATAGTCTAGTTTTTTAAGTATTTACTATGTTCACATCATAGTTATTTAAAAAACAAACCTTTCAGTCGATATGAACACGTCAGGTTTTACTAATAATAATGACACTGGAGCACAACAAAAGAAAACTGCGAGGAAAAAGACAGACAGGCATCATTTTTAAAGCAATTTAAGTCAAATGAAAATAAAAGTGAAAATATTACAAGATAAACAAAAATCTTGTTTCCTCTCACTTCCCCACGCCGTTTGATTTAATCGGAATGTTGTCGCTTGTGGTTTGGTAGAAAGAAGCTGGGACTGAACTTAAATCCCTACGTGATGTTCAGAAGAACATCCTAAACGTACCAAAATGCAAATTTGTAAATTTTTGGGAGATCACGCAAAACCGTGTTTTTAGGCTGCAAGCAATTAAAAACGAATTATCTTCTTTTTTGGGGAAGGCAATGCAACTTTATACACAGTTTCTATTTAAAATAGTTTTAAAGCAAAATATTGACTCCATTTATAACTTACTATTACAAAGTCGAAATAATAACATGCTAAGTGGTCATTTTCATGCAAAAAAAGTAAGTTTTATGACGTGACTCCTTCAAACTGATAATATTTTTGGGATATTGTCCGTGATGCCTACATCGTCGAGGTACAATATTAAAATTTCCTAATTGTTCGGCAGCAATGCACTCTTAAAACTTAAGACCTCTTGTGAACACCTGATAGTCTTTTTCCCTTACAGTCACCCAATTTTTTTGCCCTGATATAAATGTTTCTACAAATTCTAAAAAATTCAGATTGAGGTACGTAACATAAGATACGCAGTTAAATTATTAAATAAATAACACATTTATATCGTGCTATTCTTGGCATACAACAATTAGAAAACTTTTTAAAAACGCAATTACTCGAAAGCAACATTTTTAAAATTATGAAAATCTGCAATAATATAGCATTTAGTATGTTGTAGAAGCTTTTAAATTTTCTTGATGATATCTTAAAAGGAACAACAATTGTCATTAAAAAACTCACTTGAGCCGAAAGGGGCAGTATGCAACCCGCCATAAAATCCATTGTTGCAGCGCCTCTGCTAGCGTGGCAGGTGATAAACTACTCAATCATAGGTGCCTTTTGGAGAGAAACTCTTTTGGGCACTTCAGTTGAATTTGATACAGGTTTTTTAAAGAATGTTTGTTCTCGCCGACTGGAATGACATAAATGTTTTGAAAATTGGAAAAGCACAATTGTTTAAGGGCGTCTTCCTACAACTATAATATTGAAGATAAAGATTTTTCCTTAATGAAATCTGTTACTGAAAGACGGATCTTTACACAAGTTGATGCTCAAGTTTTCGAAAATAGTTTCCGTGTAGTTTTGGGCGAAATAGAGGCATTTTTTCTCAAAAACCGCTCTAATTTTTTTCTTTAAATTTTCTCCTCACATGTAATAAGGGACGGCAAAAATATACTCCTAGTACCATTTTCGGTTATTGTTACATTTTTCGAAAATGCAAAAAAAGTGACCTTTGAAAAACTAAAGACAAAATTGAAGATAGCGATTTTTGCTTTAAACAAAGTCTGTTGTAAAAAAATTTCATTTTGGAAGACTTTGGAAAATGGTACTAGCACTATATATATTTTACCGTCCCGTATTACATACGAGGAGAAAATTTAAAGAAAAAAAATTGCAGCAATTTCTGAGGAAAAATGCCTGAACCTGAAAACGAATATTGTGTTGTTAGTCCTTTTCTTTTTGGACACTAAGTAAAGTTGTAATCCATCTATCATAAGCAATTTGAATTACTTTATCATTAATATTATTATTATTATTATTATTATTATTATTATCATTATTATTATTATTATTATTATTATTGCTCCATATCACGACTACAGATGTTATGAGTTGGCTGAGTATAAAATCTACTCCAGGTTGCAACCAGATACCTAAGGAGCAGATCTAGGGATTGTCGATGCATCTACAATACTTTGCGCAAAATGTGAGCTGTGCCAAATAAAATAATTTCTTGCACTTCCCAGTCCTTTGAATGACCTGGAAGTTTAGCCAAGTTATTACGCAAATTTTGCGGAACAAATCCCAGAGCTCCGATAACTATCGGGACGACCTGTGCTTTTACGCCCCACATTCGGCTGATCTCAATTTCCAAACTTTTGTATTTAAGACGTTTCTCTGCCTCCTGGTTACGACATTTTGATCGCAAGGCACAGCAACATTCACAAGCAGACACGATTTTTTCTCAAAATCCGAATAACAATATCCGGTTTGTTTGCTACTATCGTGGGATCCGTTTGAATTTGTTGGTCGTACAATATTGTACAGAATCCAACCGATGTCACCGGTTTTGGTGAGTGTTTCGTACCACTTGAGGCATGTGTTTGGAACTTTGAGGGGGGTACAGATCTGCCAGTGGAGGTAGCCTTGTCATGTCTTTTCAGGTATTCGGTCTTTGCTAGGATTGGACAAGCTGAGACAATATGATCAATGGTTTTCTACTTGGTCCTGGCAAATGCGGCATTTATCATCTTGGGAAATTTTGAGAACCGCTTTATCATAATGTCGTGTTCTCAACGCCTGATCTTGGGCAGCTATTACATGTGCTTCAGATTCTGGCTTCATTCTTCCCCCTTTTTAAGCCATCAAACATAAATGATTGATCTGTATTGATCTGCACCTTGTCCATTCTTTTTAGGTATTGTCCGTGGAGTGGTTTTGTCTCTTCCACGATTTCTTTAACATTTTTTTGTGTCTCACACTTCATGTTTAGCAGCATCAGGAGTTCAGTGTCTGTGTTATACGACGTGTCTTGCCTAGTTTTCTTCGCAATGCTTCTTGCTACACTAACAATGCCTATGTTTCCCATTCTTCGGTCAGATTTCATGACCTGCCTCATTAGTGGGTCATCTTGATGGCTGACTACATACTTCCCCAACCCGACTATTGCGTTGTGCCAGGAGGCCTCAATTTGTCTGAGGCCTCTTCCTCCTTCCTTACGTGACACATAAAGTCTATATACATAAGCTCGAGGGTGGGAACATGATGCATTGTTAGCAGTTTTCTGGTTTTTCGATCCATGCTGCGAATTTCTTGCTCAGTCCAGTCCACTAGTCCAAAACTGTATTCGGCTAAAGGTACCGCCCAAACTACCTATTGCAGATATTTTATTCCTGGAATTCAGAGCGGACTGCAGGACAAGTCTCACTCTCCTATAATACTCCCTAGGAATTCTCTCTTTCATTCTGTCGTTCGAGATGGTTTCACATTCTTCAATGCCCAGATATTTGTAAGTTTTACCTGGCTCAGGATCTTCCAATCACAGTATGCGTATCAATTTCAATGTTCTCAGTTCGTTACGAGTTTTCCCTCTTTTTAAATTGATTTTTGCACACTTGTCAAGACCAAACTTCATGCAGATTATTATTATTATTATTATTTATTACCTCTACTTTTGCATAGCATTATTATTAGCATTACCACCACCATTATAATCATCCTCATTAGCATTAGATGCGAGAGCGTATCTCTTGGAGCAATGCAGTGCCTGACGCAAAGCTCTGGCACGGCGGCGGCCGCGCTGCAACCCACAAAGCAGCCGGGGTTGTCCGAAACATCGCGATAAACACGCTTTTGCTTCTAGGCGGCCGTTCCAGACACGCTATCACGCGGCCCCTTCCGCCCAGGAATTTAAAAGGAAACGGAGCCACTCCATTTGGAAACCGCGCCGCCGCCTCCACCACCACCTCGGACTCCGGCGCCTTCTTCCCCGCCCCCTCCGACATGTCTCCTTGACCGTGGCCTACATTCTCCATTTGCGTCTCCTCTTCCTTTCCCTCCTCCTCTCCCTCTATTTCCTGTTCATCTTCTCCTTTTTCCTCCACCTCGCCTCCTCCCTCCCTTCGCCAGCACGTCTTCTCCCCTACACCCCCTCCGTCACCTCCCCTCCGTCTCCTCCTCATCCCCCATCCCCATCGCCTCATCCTTCATGTTTCTCTCTCCAGCCCACCGCCTCCTCTTGCACCACTTTTCATCTCCTCCTCGCCATTCCCCCTCCGCCATCGCCACCTCACCCCTTCCGTTGGCCTCCACCACCGCCTTCCTCCATGCCCTCCGTCACCCGCGTGTTTTGCGGAGCCCAGAAAGCGGGTCTCCGCCTTGCCCACGCCCCTCCCCGTCATTCCCCTCCCCCGCCCCGCGTGCGCGCTGCGCCCGCGGGAGCCCTCGCCCCGCCGCCGAGGCGAAAGCATGCGCGCATGGTTTAATAAAGGGCATGAAAATGAAAAACACGGGCGCTCCGCAAGCTGCAAGTGAAAGGGGTTTTTGCATATTTCGAAGAATGCGGACAAATTAAAAGAAGCGGGACCCGGACGGCGGCGGAGTGAAGCGGGGGGAGGGCCAGGGGTGCCCGAAAAGCCGACGTCCGGGGGAGGGTGGGGTAACGGAAACGTGCGAAACGGGGGCGGGGGGAGGGAAGAAATGAAGCCGCTGCGGCGTGGCTGGCATCGTTGTCTTCACCGGCGCTGTCGTCGGCCTCGTCGCCGTTCCCCCTTCGGCGCCGTCCTCCCTGCCGTCGCCGGCGTCATCGTCGTCCTGCCTGTCGAGTCGTCGTCCTCGTCGTCACCCCGCTCCCGGTCGTCGCCGTCGTTGCCATCTTCCCCGTCGTCGCCGTCATCCCGTCGAGCCGTCATCATCGTCGAGCTCTTCCCGTCGAGCTCATCACCGTCGAGGCGTCATCACCGTCGAGCCCGTCATCACCGTCGAGCCGTCAAACGTCAGTAAAAATTACAACTTTTAGATTTAACTCAAAGTATTTTTAAAAAAATTGAAAACTTACGAAAAAAAAAGGCTTCATTTCTCCATTGAGGATACTTTGTGCCAAGTAGTAATCACATTATATTGAAGCTATTTTAAACTAAAATCTACATTGATATAAAATAATTAATTATACTTAATAATTAATATAAATAAAAGTGGCCTAATATATAATTTTCAATATTACGTATACTGTACTCTAAAACAAACTTACAATTTGACATCTACGTCCGTAATTGAAAATATGGTAATCTTGATTTTGAAAGCTGAACCGCTTAAAACAAAAATTATTTATAAAATACAAGAAATAAATAAATTCAGCGTTTTGTTTATGTTTTTGCGTTTAAATTTGCCATTCTGCTTACTATTTCTGAATCTCCACCAATTTTTACTGACGTTTGGTATGATACCTGTCTAGCATATGTGCAATTTTCAGATTTTTATCTGGTCCCCCAACAGAGATATTACAGTTCAAAATTGGAAAAAAAGTCAAAATTCCAATTTTCAAGAGGATGTAATTTTGAAGGGGTACGTTATATACCAATGATATTTTACAAAAAGTAACTATACTGTTGTGTGCAAAAGCACAGAAAAAATTAAGGCTTAGATTCTATTACTTCTTTGAAAAATTTCTCTCTGGCAAATCGAATTTCATTCATACGCGTTCCATAGATTTGGTTGCAAATATTTCCCACACAAAAACATAGAAAATAGGTAAATAATATTTCGATTTGCAGGCCAGAGTATGCTGAATTGATTGCTTTTTATTCTAGAATGCTAGAGCAACCGAGAGCTGAGCAATTTAGGAAAGAGTAAATGTCTGCGAACGTAAAAAAATGGCGCACGGCGCGAAACAAAAATGGCCGCCATTTGAATACCAGGTACAATAAAAAAAGTTAAAGATGGTTTTTGAAACAGCCAAAACATAAGGAAATTTATGTACAAAATATGAAACTTTTTTCGAGATGGTCGAGCGACCAGTGCTGGACCACTTAAAATGGATTGACCCGACTGACAGCGTAGCCTCAACTTCACCGTATCATAATATAAGCTCAATGTCACAAGATGGAATACATCAGTCATTACACATGGCAAACATCACCTTCAATTTTACCATCCTCACAGGAAACTCCGCTCTCAAATTACCGTAAGTCTCATAACCAGACTCACCGCTTTCACAGTCAGAATGCCACAGAGGCTTCCACTTTGCTTAGTGATACAGTTGCATCTGTACAAGTAATAAGGTTTGTTGACGTTGAACATTTTTGTTGGCGTTGACATTTTTCAAAATTTTTATTTTTCTAAATAATAATTATTTTCTAAATTCTTGTTTCTAGTTTTTCAAATGTTGCTCTTTTTTTAATTATGGGCCTCAAGAAAATGTGCGCAGATAATCTCTTTCCCCACACATCATGTACAGTTTTTACTGTTTTTGACCAAATAAATAAATAAATAAATAGGATGTTTTTTACTTTCGTGTTTTCTCCTTCAGTATACTGGAAGGGTGGGGCTGGAGGAAAGCGAAATAGCTCAAGTAAAACAAGACCAAAATTTCTCGTCTTTATAAGTTAATAAATTAATCGGCTAACCTACCTAATTTTTATTGACGTATTACCATTAATAACCGTTTCATTTGAACATTTATGTTGTTCATAGGGTCCACTTCTCTTTTTAACACTGTCAATGCAAGTCTGTCGTTCAACATTATATTGAACAGATAGGTATACATCCACTTCAGTCCCCACACGCAGTAGCATCCGCATCGCCGTCTAGATCGCCAGATTCACAGTCAACCCAGCCGTCTCAGCCACACCACCGGGAACACCACAATCTCCGCCAGTTGTCGATCGCGAGCCATTTCCATGGTGGCGCTGCCGCCAACTTCGCTAGGCAAAGCGCCGAGCGTCGGAAACGCCTCCCCTCCCTGACGTGATGGCTACAACGCCTGCACCGGCATCCGCCGCCTCACAGCCAGCGTTCCCGTCAATTTCAATGTTCTGCATTCCCCATCATTAATGTCGCCCTCCCAGCTCGCAGCAACCTATTGAATTGATGCCTTGACGTGGCGAGATGATGCCTTCATGCCTTGACGTGGCGAGACGCAGGTCATAAGGCCTCCTCTTCCGTCTGACCACGCAACTTCCGCTACGCTCCTTTCACCAACTAGCGGAGAAAGAAGGTATTCCTTGGGCGACGAAACAGGCGATTTGAATTTAGCTCAGAGGCTTCATTTAGGCTTGAGGATCTTTTACATGCAAGTAAATCTACTATCATGGGGCAGTCGGCTTCACTTCCCTTCCGAAGTAAGGCGTAGGAAAGATTTCTTCGCCCTTAAAAATCCACGGCTTCGATCGCGGTTTGAACTCGCGAACTTGGGTATAGCAGTCCGTTTACGCTATCGCTACACCATCGCCGCCGCAGGTGTCGCCGTCAGCCTCACAGCCATTGTCGCCATCAGTTCCACTCACCAACTCACCGAAAAACCGTGTACTCCTCGGTTCCGTCACCCTCAGCCAGTCCCGGCGTCATCCACGTGAAAGTCCCAACCATCTCCTCCATCAATTTTAACGCGAGTGTCACAGGCAGCATCGCCGTCAACATCCCTGTCACCTACTTAGCCAGTCTCGCCGCTCACCGAGAGTATCACAACCACCTTCGTCGTCAACACGGGTCGACCGTCAGCCGTTAGCCCCAACGCCAAAGCCGCCCTTTCGACACCTCCAAAAGCTACACCAGCTGACGCCAACGCATGTTACCACCTCCACCACTGCACTTGTCGCCGTCGCCGCCAGACCGCACTCCGAGCCTTGTGGAGCCCCCACGAATATCACAACACCCTCGGGTCACACAGTTGGGTCCTCAGCCAACGCAGCTGTCAGTACTGGCGCTTTCCCCGCCGCCGTTGACACCTCCACAAATTCCACCATCTGACGGCATCGCGTGTCACAGCCTCCATCTCACCTGCACTTGCCGCCGTCGCCGCATGTCCGCTCCAAGCTTTGGGGAACCCCGGCGAATTTCATAACACCCTTACTGTCAACACAGTCCCTCATCCAAGGCAGCCGTCAGCACCGGCGCCTACCCCGCCGCCGTCGACACCTCCACAAAATTCCACCATCTGACGGAACCGCATGTTATAGCCTCCACCTCCACTACTGCACTTGTCGCCGTCGCCGCTAGTCCGTACTCCGAGCCTTGCGGAACCCCTAGCAAATATCACAACACCCTTGCCGTCAACACAGTCGGGTCCTCAGCCCACGCAGTCGTCAGCACCGACACCTACTCCGCCGCCGTCGACACCTCTACAAGTTCCACCATCTGACGGTACCGCGTGTCACCCGCCTCCACCTCTACCTTCAGCACCGCCGTTGCCGCCGCCGCTTGTCCGTCCGCTCCGGGCTTTGGGGAACCCCCGGCGAATTTCACAACGCCCTTGCTGTCAGCATACTCGGGTTCTCCGCCAACGCAGCCGTCAGCACCGGCGCCTACCCCGCCGCCGTCGACATTTCCACCAGCTGACCTCCGCCGCAAGCCACCTCCTTCGCCTCCACCACCACCACTGGCTTTGCTGCCGTCGGCCGTCATTCCGGTTCCGAGACTTGAGGAATCCCCAGGGAACATCACAACACTTGCCGTCAACACAGTCGTGTCCTCGCCAACGCAGCCGTCAGCGCCACCGCCTACCCCGCCGCCGTCGACACCTCCACACTTCCACCAGCTGACGCCCCCGCGTGTCACCACTTCCACCTCCGCCACCGCTGTTGCCGCCAGTCCTCTCACCGAGCCTTGGGGAACCCCCAGCGGGTCGCAGCACGGCCGCGGCACAGCAGGCGGCGGCGGGCGGCGGCAAGGGGGCGGGGCGTCCCACCGAGCCAGTTAAGTCGCGGAATTAACAGGACCCCCGGATTTACGGCGAGATATTAAAATAGCGGAGCGCAGCCGGCCGGTCGGCCGGCCGACCGGCGCGGAGGGAGGGTGGGGGGGGGGGCATCCCACGAACTAATGAAGCCCGACCGCCCACCCCCGCCTCCTCTCCCCGCACCCGCCCAGCTGTCTTCCCAATAATACATCACGAAGCGCAGCGGCACGCTCGCCTAATTGGTTCTTTGATCAACGCCTCCGCAGGCGAGCACGGCCGCGTGTCCGGCCGCGGTCCGCGTGCCCGCCCCCGCGCCCCGCCCTCCGCCCACGTCCGGATGTCCCCTCGTCTCCGCCACTCCCCCTCTCGCCCCCCTTCCCGTGCCTCTCCCCGTCCTTCCTCCGCGGGCCCGCCAGCGCGGGGCGGGCCGGAGATTTACGACGTGTTCCGGCCCCGGGGAAGTCTCCTCCACCACGAGAGAGCAGAGGTAAAAGGATTGTGGACGATTCTATTCAGCTATTTCCGCCGCAGAACGGGGGAAAAATCATGGTCTTTATGTCTCGCCGCCGCCGCGGCGCGTTCCGTTCCCGGCCGCGCCCCCTTCCTTCACTCGCCCTTTGCACGGAGCGGCGCTTGGACGTTGACTGCGATTTACTGCGTGTCGCGCGGTCTATGCCCTACACGTACAGTCGTGCACTCGCGAGTAGCAGCGGTGTGACGGTGGCGAGGATAACGGTGGTGGTGGTGGTGGTGGTGGTGGTGGTGGTGGTGGTGGTAGTAGTGGTGGTGGTGGTGGCTATGGCTGTGGCGATGGCGGTGCCGGTGGCGATGGCGTTGGGGCGGTGGAGGTGGGGGTGGCGGTGGCGATGGTGGCGGCGGCGGTGGTGATGGCGGTAGGGGTGGCGGTGGGCGTAGTGGTGGTGGTGGTGACGGTTGCAGTGGTGGTGGCGGTGGCAGTGGCAGTGTTGGCGGCGGTGGCGGTGCCAGCGGTGGCGGTGATGGCGGTTGTGGCGGTGGTGGTGGTGGTGGTGGTGGTGGTGGTGGTGGCGGTGGTGGCGGCAGTGGCGGTGGTGGCAGCGGCGGCGGCTGTGGTGGTGGCGGTGGTGGCGGCGGTGGCGGCGGTGGCGGCGGTGGCGGTTACGATGCTGTTCTTTTTGGCGATGGTGGTGGTGGTGTTGGCTGTGGTAGTCTTCATGATGAAATTGGTTGGTATTGCTGTTGAAGGTGGTGATGGTGTTCGTAGTTTTGATTGTGGCAGTGGTGTTGGGGTCGGACGGTCGTGGTGATGGTGTTTGTAGTATTGGTTTCGGCAGTAATAGTTGTGGCAGAGGTCGGAGCGGGAATGGTGGCGAGAGAGCTACAATAGCCGGGTGATGGCGGTACGTGGTGAACGGTGGACGTGGAATGAGGGGAGAAAGTAGGACGGCGGAGAGGATTGATTTATTGATTGATTATTTTTTGTTTTTTGAGGATTGATTTATTGATTGATTATTTATCGATTGTTTCGGGGCGCAACAACCGATGTGATCATTACTCCCCTACGTTTAGTGGGTGTTATTATCACGGGAGGTGGCGGTAATTTTTCTCTGCTGGATGGTGAGATCTGGCGGAACTTACACATCGGAGTTTCCTTCATCCAGGTATCTCCAAAACCGGGACACCACCAGGACAAGTTCTAAGCTCCCGACAGGGCTCCCGACATGTGTGGTCGTGTAGTACATGTAAATGTGTAAGTAAGGGATAAGGATAGGACAAGGAAGAGGAAGGCAAGATCGCAAGGTTCAGGGATTGTTAGGGTATTGCTGGAGCATTGGCATGGTGTGTATCGAAGTAACCAAGGAAAACTACCGATCAGAGCAACCGGCCACTAGAATTCTCCTCCACACGGCGGCTCAATTTGACCTAGCTGTCTAGATAGTCGAAAATCCTGGCACCGTCGGGACTGGAACCTAGGACCTCCCAGTCACAGGAACTGCAGTGATATCAGTTGATGTCCTCAGTCACCTCACCCGAATCCGGCAAGATTGGATGGAGAGGATGTTGAGGCGCGGTCAGATAAGCTGGAGACAGCGGGGCGGTAGCGAGTATTGTGGTGGAGCACTTGGGTCATTGGTGGTGTAGGTGTAGGTGGATGTGGAAGAGGAAGTGGAGGTAGTGGTGGTGGAGGTGGTGGTGGTGGTGGTGGAGGAGGCGGTGGAGTGGAGGTGGTGGTGGTGGAAGTGGTGGAAGTGGTGGAAGTGGTGGAGGTGGTGGCGGCGGCGGAGAAGGGTGGTGACGGTGGTTGCTAGAGGGGGTGGGGGGCAGCTGCAAGACCGGCCGTGGTCCGTCGGCTAGCGGCGGGGGGGGGGAGCGGACCAGCATGCAAATATATTTAAATAGATGCAAATATAACGAGGTAAGGGACACCTGCAATCGTCCGCGGCCGTCACAACAGGTTATTGTTGCGGCGAGCGCGTCGCGGGGAGCGCGTGATTGTGGGCGCCGGGTTTGAGGCTGCGCGCGCGGGGCGGAGCGGGGGCAGGACGGAGACAGGACGGAGGCGGGGCTGAATCGGGAGCATGCGCGAAGGCGGTCCAAGGGGGGAGGGGGAGAGACGGGGAGGCGGGGAAACCGCGCGGAACAAAAACGTCGCGCGACCGAGGGAGCTTGGTCCCGTGCAGGGCCTTGCAACCCTCCATCAAAACCGGGGACAATCCTCAGGTACACATGATAACATTCTTAACTCGAAGGATTATCAAAAGTGAATGATTGATTTCGTTAAGGAAATCAATATTTACAATAGCATTTAGAGGAACTACTTTTCATACTAATATTTGTATTGTATTGAATGTATTCTATGTATTGTATGGTTTGTACTGTATTGCTTGTATTGTATTCTCTTACTATTTTTGATAATGAATACGGTTCTAAATTTTATATTGTAATTGTAGAATGTATTTATCTCTTTAGTCGCTAACGTCCTTGATGTCGATGAGACGATAAATAAAACAAAGTTCGAGGCTGCTACTATAGGAGG
>JAHLJT010001763.1:0-56213 GCA_031308135.1 Acheta domesticus
GCGAGATCCGATGGCGACCTACGTCGGCTTGCGGGGATTTCGTCCACCAGGTATCTCCACCATCGGAACACTGTCGCAGCCGGGGAATGTCTAAACCAGGGCCGTCTAGACGAACGAGCACGCGAATGGCTTTCGCAAAGGTTTGGGGCACGCGCGCGATATCAGCTTAGGGACGTTCTCGTGTCACAGGCGGGAAGCAGGGTGAGAAACTTCGTGCGAATGCAGCTAGTTGGGTCAAACACCTGGGTTGGTGTATCATAAAGAACGTTTATTATTGTACGAACGTTTAATGGAAATTGACAGTAAGCATAAACTGCAGTTACACAAGCATTGATCATTACACAAGGAAACAAATCACCTTTCTACTTATGTTATAGAATGCAATATACGAGAAATATTAACTCTAACTACGAATAACGCAAATGAATATTTTTAATAAAATAAATATGAATCAAAATATACACTAAATCAAGATAATTATTATATATCATAATTGCAGAAAAGCACTGACAATTTTATTGAAACTAAACATCTGAAGAAATACGATGTGTATGTCTTTCGTGTGAAAATGCACGTAATAAAAACACTTCAGCAATTACGGAGATTCTTGGCCGCGAGCATTGAGTGCCCTAGCAGAGCGCAAAAGCGTTGACAGCCCTGCTCTAAACTCTCGAATGCTCCCAGCATTCGAGTGTGTGGTAAGGTGTGGGGATAGGAAAAGTGAATGAAAGGTGGGCGCGGTCCATGGCCCGTTTATCAGCGTACTGCTCCAGCATTCGCCTGGTGTTAATCGGAGAAATCACAGAAGACTATCGATCAGAACAGCCGCTAGAATTCTCCAGACAGCGGTTGAATTCGACCAAGCTACGTATCTAGTGCCGAAAACCTGCCATCGTGGGGACTCGAACCCAAGGGCCTCCTAGCCAGAGGGACTGCAGTGACATCAAGCCACCTCAGCCGGACAGTGGAAGATTTTTTGAACGCGGTTCAGCTTAGTGTGGTCTACCACTCTCTTTACATAACGCTCTTCTGACCGCCCATACTCCCCACTCTCTTAATCAGAATCAGTGAAATTGTCGCTGATTCAATCAGTGAGAGCCGAAGTCACTGATATCTTCAGTCGAATTGTGTAGTTCGCTGACAATCAGCGAATATGCGAACCTTTTCATAATAACCGCCAGCATTTCACTGGTCGTCAGTGGTAAAAGTGCCGTGCCACCATCGCTCACTGATCGTTCAGTCGTTCATGAGCTGCTGTTGTTACAGATTTCACTAATTCAAACAGTGAAATTTCACTGATTCAAAAAGTGGACTGATTTTCACTGATTTGTTCAGTTCAATTTACTGATTGTCAGTGGCAAGGTTATATACTGCGATTTTTGTAGGAAGAGCTCTGAAGATAACTCAAATCCCATCTTCGCGTTGGAATATGTCACGGCATTTCGCGTCTTTTCTCGGTCTTGCCGGTAGAAGTCGCATGATCGCAAGCACTGCTTCATACGGTCGCGATCGTGCGAATTCTAGCGGAACAACTGTGAATGATACGGAATGCCGTGACATATTCCATCGCGAAGATGGGATTTGAGTTATCTTGAGAGCTCTTCCTACAAAAATCGCAGTATAACTACCACCATCAGTGAATAGTCACTGTCAATCAGTAGTTTTCACTGATTCAGACTGAGAGAGCACTCCTCGTGCCACTCTCCACTCACCTTGAATGCGCCAACGGCGAGGAGGATGGCTGAGAGCGCCAACAGAGCAGCGGCGATCCACGCCACAGCTGGCCAATCAGCCGGGCTGCACAGGCGAAGCACACATGCATTTAATGGTTAGGCTACTGGGGTAAATTCACGTGACTTTCAGTCTTTATTATTAGTGGCACATTTTGATGATCAAAACATTGCCAAAAATTATCAATAAAATGCTCTTAAAATTTTTTAAAATGCCGTAAAAGCAAAAAAGAAATGACAATTTTTATCAAATTCATATATTCGTGTATGATATACGTCTTTTTTCCCTTCTCATTCTGACATTATAAGTGGTCGTGATAATTTACAAGATTGAAATATTCTTGTTGCTTGGTACAATAGTTGGCAAATAAAGATAATCAAAATCACAAGCAAATATTTTCTTTAAAACAAATCTTTCCTACTTATTCCTACTAACACTTCAATTACCTATCTTGGTTTACAATTAGATTCAAAATTAACTTGGAAATTGCATATTTCATCTATAAAAAATAAAACTAACCTAAAGCTTTTAAAATTATGGCCATATCTGATTAAAAATCCTCACCTGTTTGTAGATTCTGTATGTGACTGTATTTAAATAGTATACAATTTCGCCCTTCCGTAACTTATTGCGTGCCTCATTTGGCGTGGTGTAGAAAAAATCTCATATTCAGAAACTAGAGGATATTCAGAATAAATATTTAAGAAAAATATTAAAAGCACCTAGGATTATTAGAAATGATCAAATATTACACGAGCGTAAAATTCTTCCTTTAAAATCTTGGATCCTCAACTTTCAAATCAACTGTACGCTTCTCTCCTTCTGCGTATACTTATTTTCAACTTGGAAAAACAGTCAATCCTTTTCCGCGAATTAAATCACGTTACTCAAAAGATCTCTTACATTCTCCATAGTTATCGTCTCTCACTGTATCTTTTTATTTATTAGTATAAATTGTCATGTATTATTTTCCATTTATAACAGTTGAGCAGTTTTAAAGATCATTATGGCTCCAAAAAATGAAACTAAATGCTACAGACATGTATCAGCAGCACATTTAGAGCTTACTGACGGTTTAAGGTTTTCCTCATATTCGATTAAGTCATTGAAATTGTTCATACTGTTGAAAGGCAAACTTTTGTCGAACAAGGATTAATAAACAAAATACTTCTTCCCTCCAGCCAAGTGAACTCAAACTTTGCAAACTTTTAGTTTGGACTATTCTTTACTACGAAATCTGTCTTTAGTTATCGCGAAATCGGCCGAACCGTCAATGTCGCTGATAGACATCACGGGAACATACAACGACTGACATTACAATTTAGGAGCGAAGAAAGCGAATAAGGCTACTCATGAATTCTGTGGTGAACATTTGTTGCATTGCATTGTAAATATTATTTGAAACAAGTACCATTAAAATCACATTAAAATCGGTGAAATCAGCGAAATTTCTTTGAAAATAAATAATAAACGGGAAAAGGGATAATTTATATTTTAATATTCTTTGTTATCTCGTCAAAACTATTTTTCACTCAAGAAGCACGGGATATTTGAATAAGCAATTTTGAAATTCCAAAGGCTATATCTAACCTAGGACTTACACCATTCCCTTTTAATCGCGCTTTGCTCTATTCTAGGGACTAGCAAACTACAACAGCAAATACTTTTATTTGTAACCATTGTGTGACATTATTTTATGCCACTTCGGAGGGTGAGGGGTTCGTTTACTGGTCTCTTAACCTCTAGTGCGCGGGTTCGATAGCGCGTATCGAGATCGAGGTATTCGAGTATCGCGTAGTCGAGATATGCGGATTTTCGAAGAGCGGAAAATCCACAGTAGCCATGTCATTCTTGTGGCGTGTAAAAGAACCCTGGCGTTATGCCTGGCAAAATTAAATCCCTCTGATAACATTCCGCCCAAACGATATGTTTCCTACAACCAGACAGTTCAGATATACTTAACTGAGACCGACCTCTGGCGGAGAAAGTCAACTTTACATTTAGGGGACCGCCTGCAAGGTGCGCCTGCTCGATAAAGATCCCCAGACCCGCGTCGGAGGTAGGCTTCCAAGGAAGCCTGGGTAGAAAACTCGGGCGCCGAACACAGCTTATAAGTGTCTCCACGCACGGTGTAAGAGATATAGGTGGGGTTCACTCCCGGTCTAAAACTGAAGCTAATGTGAGGCTAGTTCAGTTCTCGCTATGTAAGCGCTGCGAACGACTTGGGCATTTTTGGAACAAGATCGTGATCCATTTAATAGCTTTGTAACCTCTGGTGGAAGCCACTAAATCGCGAGACGCCATCATGAATGCCCAACTCCATCGTGCGCACCGTACGGATAAGCGAGGAACTAGCCTCAAACTGGCTTCAAAAATTTTGTCCAAAAGGCGGCTAGTTGACACACCTATATATCTTACACCGTGCACCACGTAAGAAAAGACCCTAAAAATTCAATATGGCGGAGTTTCGGCACTGCCAACCTCATCGAAATGAAACGCGAAAGTGCCTTAAGGATACCGACGCGGCTTGTTTAAATGTACGTAGTGTCCTTCAGAAATGCAGACTTGTTGAAATTATTATTATTAATGTTGTTTTGTCTTATAAATCGCAACAGGCAATTGGTACAGTAATTTAATTCACGATTTACTCATGGAATTGTAATTTTTATTATTGTTTTAAAATTAAATGTACATTTAATTAAATAAATTACTTATAAATTTAAAACCATTTGAATTTGCAGAATTAATAAAATCCTTTTGAAACTGAAGAATAAATGAAATAATAGAATGTTATTTTATTATAAAACTAGCAAAAATGAAACTATGCAAAAATCAGGGGATATAAAGCATAAAGATGAAGTGAAATGCAACACTAAAAATAATTTTAATTTTCAAACAATACGCAAAGTAGTGAAATAAAACTATTCTTCAGTGAACTAGAAATGTTTTGAATCCTAATGGTTTTTTGCATATAATATCGACATATGACAGTCTCTTCACAAATAATCCCATACGATAAATAAGTAAATACATCTCTTATCGTACTAATTCAGTCATCTCTTATAAAACTATTCAGGTATAGAAGCACGGAGGATCAAACGAGCAATTTTCGCAGAATTGCAGTTTACCGACATTTCGAAGGTTTCGACTAAACTAGGACTTCTACCGCCTCACTCGTTTAATCGCATTTTGCCAGCCCCCGACCTGCTCGCCTCCTGTGCAGTGTTGCCAGATGATTAAATGTATAACCCATTACCAACCTTCAGACGTCCTGGTACTTTCACAAAAATACCTGGTACCAATGACAATTGATTTAAATTATGAAATTGTTCATATTATAATTTATGTTTTCAACGCGCGTAGGAGGTTTAATAAATTTTATTCGAAATTGATTAATTTTATATTGATAAACTAAATGGAAGTCTGAAACGTTCAATCATTTTCTACTATATCATGTGCTAGAAAAAGACAACCCTATGTCACCGTAAATGCTTTTACGCCAATGTTTCCGCCAATATCATAGTTTTTTGTAATATTGATATTGATTTTTTATTCAATAATTTAAAACTATTATTCGAATTATTTATATAATACGAAGTATTTGAATCGTACATTTTCAATTACTGTAGATTTAAAATCCTGGTATTTAAACGTACCAGGATAACTTCATCCTAGTACATGGTATCTTCATTAAAATCCTGGTACAAATACCAGGATCCTGGTACGGTTGGCAGCACTGCTCCAGTGAGCGAGAGCGCGAGCGCTAGGGGCGCGCGGTACTCACTGTCGAGGTACTCACTGTCGAAGTACTCACTGTCCAGGTACGAGGTACTCACTGTCGTGGAAGCGAGAGCGAGGGGCGCGCGGTACTCACTGTCGAGCTGCCGGCACATGCGCTGCCCGCAGATGCCCAGCGTGAGCGGCGCCGCCACCAGCAGCAGCGCGTACACGCCCGACACCGCCGCGATGACGAACACGCCCGTGCGCAGCTCGCACGCGCACGCGAAGGTGCGCGGCAGCGTGTCCCGCCACTTGAGGCGCCTGCGCACACACGTTGCAATGCACACGCTGAATGCAGTACAGCGACTAAATGGATAGACTAAATGCAATACAGCGATTAAATGTGATAAAGAGGCTAATTGCAAAAGGCTAAATGTAATACAGCGGCTAAATGCGATAAAGAGGTTAAATGCAATACAGCAACTAAATGGATATACTAAATGCAATATAGTGATTCAATGCAATACAGCGACTAAATGCGATAAAGAGGATAAATGCAATACAGCGACTAAATTAATACACTAAATGCAATAAAGCGACTGAATGCACAACAGCAACTAAATGCAATGAAGTGGTTAAAGTCAATAGTGGCTAAATTGATAGACTAAATGGAGACAGTGACTAAATGCCATAAGGATGTTAAATGCTTTTCAGCGACTAAATGGTTGAACTAAATGCAATACAAGTACTAAATGCGATAAAGAGGTTACATACAATACAACGACCAAATGCAATACAATGACTAAATGCAATACCGCGACTAAATGGATATACAATCAATACAGCCACTAAATGCAATATCGCGACTCGATAAAGAAGCTAAATGGAATACAGACTAAGTGATAGACTAAATCAATATGACTGAATGCAATATCGCGACTGAATGCAATAAACAAACTAAATACTATGCAGCGACTAAATGAAAGTGATCTCTCGAAAGGAGTAAGTTGAGAAAATTGTTATTAATATATTGGTTTGCGGGAAGAGGGTAGTCTGTTAACAGGGGTATAAATTGCACAAAATATTTGGGTTTGAGTGTCCGTTCCAAGAACAAACGGCCGTTTGGGGGGGGGTCATTTAATAATGGTGGTCTTTCAGAGAGGTTTCACTGTACACTAGTATATTGTATAGAACCACGCACAGGGCTGGTGTAGCCTTGTAAGTTGAATCGTTGCTAGCAAAACGGGAGAGGCGGCTCAAGGCATCCAAGGCATCGACTGACGTCACTGCAATGCCTCTGACCAGGAGGTCCTAGCTCCGAGTCCCAACGGGGGCAGGATTTTCGATACTAGCTACTTAGCTAGGTCGAGTTCAGTTGCTGTCTGAAGGAGAATTCTAGCGGCCAGTTGTTCTGATCGGTAGTTTTCCGTGGTTTCTCCGATCAGTAGCAGGCGAATGCCGGAGCAGTACCCTAACAACGAGCCATAGACCGCGCGCGCTCTTTCCTTCTTCCTTGTCCTATTCTCACGCTTTACTTACGCTGAACTCACATGTACTACACTACCACATATGCCGGGAGACCGGTCGGGAGCTTAGAACATGTACCGATTGGTGTGGTGCCTCGCTGGTTGGGAAAAACTCGCAAGTCGACGATAGGTCAGCGCCAGATTTCATATCTAGCGAGGCAATATCATCGCCACCTCCCAAGGAAAACATGCACTAAACATGCGGGACTAACGACCTTAGCAGATGATGCGCCCGGAATCAGCAATCAGTGTTTCCAGGCAACCAAGGGGGGTGGCAAATATTTGACCAATGTGCCAGTCTGGTGCTGCATTTCATTCTTATTTGTGTATTTTTTGCAAATGACGAAGTTCTATAAGAGAAGTAAAATTGTGAAGCCATGTGCGGCGTACGGACATGATTAACAGATTTAACGGATTCTGGGTCGGAAGTTTAGAGCCTAGTCTGTAAAGACTAGATATTTTCAGAAAGAAATATCCCGAAATCCACTGCAATAGGTTGTTTTGAGAGGGAAAGTTTTACTATCCACCTATGAAAATAACAGATAGTTATTTCCTGGAATACTGTTGCACTGCATAACACTCTTACAAACTATCGTAGTAATTTCGCTGCAAATTTGGTAGTCATTTGGTGAACTCAATTCCAAATACACAAAATCTTCCTTAAAAAATTATTTACAAAAGTAACGATAAAATACAAATACACTTCAGAAAACTTATTTCGACTAATTTCTTTAACGGTTCGCTAATGTTTTTGTAGAGGCAACAATAATCCATAAAAAAATGCCGAATTTTCTCGAAATATCGTCAGCGAGTTTCATGTAATATGAACTTATCAGATAATTGAGAACATTATGGAGTACATACACATACACTTTTAGAGTTATATATTTACAAATGGAAGCTTGTACACAATTTGTTGCTTATAGACATGGCAAACACTGTTTTACAAAATACAAATGATCAAAACTATGTGGACCACGTGCAATTTGGGTTTATACACAGGTGTCCAGGGAGGACACAACCAAATTTGAATATAAGCTCTCAATTTTAAACATATGTTTTCGAATAAACTCCTTTTAGATTTCAAATGGCTTAGCCGCAATAAAACATTCAGAACTTGGTTTGAAAAATCAAATCAAAAATAATATCTATACAAAAATTAACGGAGAAGTAATGTAGCAATTTAATTGTGTAAATTAGATGAATGTACTTCTGAGTCAATTTTTCTTTCGTGACAAATATATTCATTTCTTTTGTAAATAATAAACAATGGTTTACATGTTTCTGAAGAGTTTATATGTGTCTGAAATGTAAATTTTGCATAGAAATATTTTTTCAAACAAACTTTTGACTGCTTATTGCGGCTGCGAGATTCGAAATCTCAAAGGAGTTTATTAGAGAGATGTGCTTTAAATTGACTTGAGATTATTTTCGAAGTTTCGTTGTTTCCTTCCTAGACATACTATATACTAAGCATTGCTATTATATAACGTCAGAGTTGTATAAAATATTGATGTTTGAAATATTAGTTTTACATACCTTACCTGATACAATGAGATAGTATTTTGACTTGACTCCATTCATGCCTATTCCGACCTTTGTGACCGCTGACAAATTTGTAAACTTTTGGATATATTTGAGTGAGGCGCGTAGATTTACCCCAACCTGTCTGCCAGCACCTGCTGAATTTGCAATGGGGAATGATTGAAAGATTGTTTAGTGATTCTGGGCGCGTCAGCGACAAAGGGCAGGAGTCCCGTAAGTGCAGTGCGTGTTTTTTTCGGGGACTAGCGGTGGTCTTCCCCCGTTGGATGGCGAGATGCGGTATCGACCTATCGTCGGCTAGCAAGATTTTCCTCAACCAGGTATCTCTCACAAGCTGTGTACCGTCCCAGCTGGGACAATCTCTAAGCTCCCGACTGGTCTCTCGGCATGCGTGGTAGTGTAGTGCATGTGCGTGTAAGTAAGGGGTGATGATAGACAAGGAAGAGGAAGTCGTAGCTCGCAGTCGCGCTCGAAGCGCGCAGTCCGTAGCTCGTATGTTAGGGCACTGTTCAGGCATTCGCCTGATGCTGATCGGAGAAATGACGGAAAACTACCGATAAGAGCAGCCTGCTGGTACAATTCTCCTCCAGGCAGCGACTGAATTCGACTAGCTGACAAACCAGTGTCAAAGATCCTGGTCCACCGTCGGGACTCGAACCTAGGACTTCCCAGTCAAAGGCACTGTAGTGACTTCAGTTGATGTCCTGAGCCACCTTATACGGTAGAATGGGAAAAGGACAGCCATTAGCATTCAATTATAGGGATGAATTCAAGAGGAATGGGCTGACTCCTGTTGGATTTAATGTATTTCGTCAAACTGCTTATTGTCAGATTGTTTATTTCCATTCTTGATGGTGGAATGAAACTGTTACGCGAATGAAACTGTTAAGCGAAAGAAATGTTAAGCGAAAGAAACTGTTAAGCGAAGGAAACTGTTAAGCGAATGAAACGGTTACGCGATGGAAAACGGTGTGCGAAGGAAACAGTTAAGCGAAAGAAACTGTTAAGCGAAGAAAACTGTTAAGCGAAGGAAACTGTTAAGCGAAGGAAACTGTTAAGCGAATGAAACTCTTAAGAGAATGAAGTGTTAAGCGAATGAAACTGTGAAGCGAATGGACCGGGTTCGCGAATAAATGTGTGTACGTGGAAGGGTTTGATCGTTAGAGGACTAGACCTCTTCTAGATAGTGTTGGGTTGACCCGTTGCAATACTATGCGCGCGTGTACTGAACCCGGGTACCCGCCCGACCCAATACCCGCAGAAAACCCTAGTACCTCTGCAGAGACAAGGATAATATTGCCGGCGGGCGAACAGGAGGGTGGGAGGGAGCGATTGGGCAAGTGGGACGCAGAGGGCGTTATGCGGAAGAGACCTTGAACAGGCACGGATCCGCCCGTCATACAGACGGCGGAAATCGGAACGACCTATTCACCAGACATCGAGGACTCCTCTTTGGAAAGCGCCACTCCCTCCCCCCTCTCTCTGTCTCTCTCTCTCTGCACCGCGAACGCTGAATTCAGGAAACGCGAGGAATTCAGCAACTAGAACCACATGTATACCACATGTAACGCTATAGGGTCACCAAGCATAAAATCGTGTTGGGACCTCCTATGTAAAAGAATCCTTTAGATTAACCCTTGGATAAGCTAAATGTTTTTCAACTGTTACTGACTGGGTATATTTTAGACCACATTTTTTAAAATAAAAATTATTTTTTTAATATTTTTTACAGATACGTTATAGCTTGTTATTGCCTGCGAAATGGAGCTCGATATACAATGCATAACTTACTTGGATCGAAAAGATTGTGATTACGAGGGAAATATGAAAACAGTTGAATGATGCTACATGTTCTCTGACGGATGAAATTATGAAGTGGAATTATTGGAGGGAAATCGAGTCAAGTTAACTGCTAGTTAATTAGTAAATAAATCTGAATCAATAAAATAAGTAAAAAAATAAAATTGCCTGTACACAGGACGTTAGCTGGTTCTAATGATCTCGGGCAACAAAAAATCATCCCAAACGTCAATGGAGCATTTTGTCGTCGCTCGATCATTAGAATCCTTATCAGACACTTGGTGCATAATAACTATTACTATTATAAGATTATGATTGAATGGATTGAGGATGTATTTGTGAGAAAATTTTACTTGAAGATTACAGCCTCTTCACACCCTGAATCCTTTAGTGTGTGGGGGTGGTTGGGTGGGCAGGAAGGATGTTTTTAAAAGTGTTGAACATTTTAATAATGGTTGTAGTTCTGATAGATAATATAGGGACCAATGTCTTCTGAAAGCATTACCGGTACAAGTTTTCTATTTGTCTGAAGACACATTTTGACGTATTTAATAGATTAAATAAATAAAAAATAACCGCTAAATGTTACTATGTAATTACTAATAAACCTTAACAGAAAACATATGAACTGGCATGATTATATTTTAAAGCTATCAATAATTTTTACAAAAAGACCTAGTGTTGGTAGAGATGGTACACTCTCAGTACACGAAATGGTTAATAAAAAACTACACTAATTATAATCTCAGCAACGCATGTACGTACTGCAAGACCCCCAGGCATAAAATCAAGGTTGGGACTCTCTTACGTAAAAAAATCCTCCAGATTTACTAAAAAAACTACACAAATTATTGGATAATAGTAAAAATAATAATTTTTCTAGAAATATAAATGAACATTAACAATTGCTTATAGAATTCAATGTATGCGGTTTTACTTAAATCCATTTTTAATTTCTTGTCTACAAATACGTCCAAGTTTTGTTCTTATCGCGTCAAATGTATATATTTTGAATTTGGATACTTAGTTATTTATTAATAAATTTAGGATATGTTTTATAAATCAATTAAATATTTACATTATAATGTAAACATTCGTTAAAAATAGTTTAAAAATCGTTTTAAGATGCATTACTTCAAAAGTGAATAAAGAAATATTGCGCCCAGGAAGAGTGCTTTGGATGTAGTAGAGGCTTTTGAAAAAATGAAAATAATCATAAACTATTTTTGGAATTATGTCTTTTAAAATAGTAATTGATTTGTTTATTCATTAAATACTCGAAGGTGTTGTAGAATGTAAATAAATATGATTCGCAAATAAAACGCTGAACAAATGTTTACATAATCAATACATAAAACTGTTTAAAAATACCTAAAGCAATAGAGTCTGCGTTTTAAATATTTAAGACTGAGACTTACAAAATGTGAAACACGATACATCAATTTATAACTATGTTGTGACATGTTTAATATGATTATACTTCAGAAAGTGAAACAATTAGGTTTGTATATCATAAATAGGGACGCAATTTAATGAAATGTTTTTCTTCTTTTCACTTTTGAGAAATTTTAGTATCAACATTAATTTTATATTATGACCAAAAAATGACCCATTTTTATACATTTTCGTCGATTTCGGCAATTAAGTCATTTTCAATTTTTTTCTGTCATTTTAATGCACTTTCGCCAACTTTACCGAGATACAACAAATTCTCCAAAGAATTCCTAAGTAGTCTATTCGATTTCTTTCGCTCAGAAATTGTGAAATCAGCCGCTGTAAGATGTAATCTAAGATTCCTGTGACGCCTCTCAGGCCGATTTCGCGATAACTGTGTAAACATTTCATGGTAAAGAACACTCCAAACCAAAAGAAAAATTGCAAGTTGAGTTCATTTGAATAAAAGGAAGAAGCTTCGTTTACTTTAGTAAACATATCCAACAGCTTGAGTTGTTCATGTGAACTGGGTTTCGATCCAATATTTTTCGTAATTTTTCTTGAATTTAGGGCATTTAAAAAACATTTAGATCACTTTTATTGATCATTTTTTGCGATGTTTTAGGCCATAAAAATCCGCCTCCCTAATCATAAATATAATATTCACATCAATCTACAAGTGCTATAAGCATAATGCCTGACTTACATCTATTTCATTATAAAACTTTTTAAAAATAAAAATAAATTTTTATAAAATATTGTTAAGCCTGTTTGGACTTGTCCATTAAGACCAGAAAAAATACCACCTCCACTAAATTTCCTAACCAAGCTCCTGTTAAAAATTCTTGCGTAATACTATTGGTTGCACTATCATTAGCTCTTCATCGTGAGCTGTATGGCTTCTCGTTTCGTGAATTATTTCCGGCGCAGCGTTGATCGCAGGAGCGGATGCGCCCGCGGGCGAGGGCGAGAGTGTGGGCGGAGGCGAGGGCGTAGGCAAGGACGCGGGCGTGGGTGAGGGTATGGGCGTGGCCGTGGAGGAGGGCGAGAACAGGTTGAGGGGAATAGCATGAATGAGGGCGAGTGCGTGGCCAAGGATGAGAGCGGGGGCGAAGACGAGGATGAGGATCGCTTGAATGAGAGCGAGTGCGTGGGCGAGGATGAGGGCGATGGCATGGATGAGGGCGAGTACGTAGGTGAGGATGAGGGTGCGGGCAATGGCGTGGATGAGTATGAGGATGGGGGCGAGTGCGTGGGCGATGGCAATGGATGAGGGCGAGTGCGTGGGGGCGTGTATGAGGGTGTGGGCGAGGGCGAGGATGAGGGTGTGGCGAGGACGAGGGCGATAGCATGGATGAGGGCTAGGATGAGGGTGTGGGCGATGGCGTGGGAGAGGATGAGAATGAGGGCGAGTACATGATCGAGGATGAGAGCGAGTGCGAGGGCGTGGATGAGGGTGTGGGCGAGGGCGAGGACGAGGGCGATAGCATAGATGAGGGCGAGTACGTGGGCGAGGATGAGGGTGCGGGCGAGTGCGTGGGCGATGGCATGGATGAGGCGGTGGGCGAATGACGGGGGGCAGCGCTGCGTCGCGGAGGCGCTGGCACTCGCCCAGCAGCAGCAGCAGAAACACAAACACCGGCCGCCACCCCGGCGCAGTGCTCGCAACAGCAAATACAACCAGCGAAATTAGAGTTCTTCAATTAGGCAACTGGAATTGATTATTACGTGTGTCAGGGCGCGGTCAGCTGCTATAGTCGTTAGTTCCGTGAGTGTGGAACATGCTTTTGTCGCGAGAGGTGGTGGTGGTGGTGGTGGTGGTGTTCCCACGCTGGGTAGGAGATGGAAGACGTACACGTCGGCCTACTAGGTTTTCCCCTCGTTCTGTTTGTCACGCCGCCGTACTCTCTGAATCTGAATCAGTGAAATTGTCGCTGATTCAATCAGTGAGAGCCGAAGTCACTGATATCTTCAGTCAAAATGGGTAGTTTTGCTGACAATCAGCGAATATACGAACCTTTTCATAATGACCGCCAGCATTTCACTGGTCGTCAGTGATAAAAGTGCCACGCTCACTGATCTTTCAGTCGTCACATTCAATTAGTTGTCACAGATTTCACTGATTCAAACAGTGAAGTTTCACTGATTCAAAAAGTGGACCCCATATTCACTGATTTGTTCAGTTCAATTCACTGATTGTCAGTGGCAGGGTTATAACTGACACCATCAGTGAATAGTCACAGTCAATCAGTAGTTTTTCACTGATTCAGACTGAGAGAGTTGCCGTGACAAAATTCCCGGTCTTCCGACGTGAGCGTTTTAGTGTGTGTGAGTGAGTGTTTTTGATTGGTAGAGACAAGAGGAAGGAAAGATCGCAAGCGGTTCATGGCCCGTTTGTTAGGGTACTGCTCCGGCATTCGCCTCTCGCCGTACAGTTGACTAGTGGGGTTTTCTCCACAACCACGAGCGGGGCCTCGCCCCAGCCGGGACAAGCTTTAAGCTCCCGACTGGCCTCCCGGCATGTGTGGTAGTGTATTGCATGTTAGTGTAAGTGTGACGTGAGGATAGGATAAGGAAGAAGAAGGAAAGATCGCGCGCGGTCCGTGGCCCGTTTGTTAGGGTACAGCTCCGGCATTCGCCTCGTGTTGAATGGAGAAACCACGGAAAATTACCGATCAGAGTAGCTGGCAGCTAGAATTCTCTTCTAAACTGCGACTGAATTTGATCTAGCTGACATGCTAGTCCGTGTTGCTATAGATTAACAAATATTTATTATGTCATTTTGCTGAGATTTCTGTGAGTTTTTGTACAGCAGTTTCTGGTCCACTTCATCATTCTCTAACGTTTGATGAATGTGCTTATTGTGGGTCGGATCCCTGATGATATTTCCGATGAAAATACGTACTTTTTTCGGATTCCAACAAAGAAAAACGAAATTTGGAACTGTCGGAATGTCGGAGAGAAAATTACGAACCGCCCCTGCGTTTGTGGCCTGTTTTAGGCTGCCAGAATATTATCCCGTCAGCCAGCCGAGAGAATATCAGTGCACTCGCTGTTCATCTGTAACATATACATAATTGATACATCGCTGCCCCAGAAAAGCAGGAATCTGTCTTCGAGAAAAGTTTGCCGGAGAACACTTGGAAAGTTTGCAGGTGTCTAATAATGATTCATAAAACGCCCCTCATTTTCTTCTCAGAGAAATTTCCAAAAGGGATTAGAAAGCTCTTTTAATGTATTATAGATCTGACACTTCGGAGTGCAAACGTGTCCAAAACTTTTTTGCCAGGTGACGATACGTCTGAATTAACGTATGACGTTTTTCCTCTGACTTAAATTGATCGTTTTCAAAGTATTTTCGACACTAGTTAGATAGCTGAGTCCAATTCAGGCGCTGTCGGGAGGAGATTTTTTATCATCCTGCTGCTCTTATAAGTAGGTTTTCATCATTTCTCGGGTAGATACCAGACGAACGCCGAAGCAGCGCTCTGCTAACCACTTGCTCGTGTCACTTGATCGAGCAAGTTGTCGCCTGATCTTTCCCTTGTCACTTTGTTCCTGACTATCCTTTGTCATTTTTTCTCCCCTCACGCCCTCGCGCGCGCACTCACACACACACACACCCTCACTCACTCACTCACACTCACTCACACTCACACACACACACACACATACATACACACACATACACATACATACACACATACACATACACACACACACACACAGGGAGATATGGCTGAGTGCATCAACTGATGTCACTGCAGTCCCACTGACCGGGAGGTCCTAGGTTCGAGTCCCGACGGTGGTGGGATTTTTGACACTGGCTTTTCAGCTAGGTCGAATTCAGTAGCTGTCTGGAGGGAAATTCTAGCGGCCAGCTGCGCTGATCGGTACTTTACCGTGGTTTCTCCGATCAACACGAATGCCAGAGCAGTACCCTAACAAACGCTGCCATCCTGGTGGCATCTTGCAACCCAGCGGGGGAAGATCATCGCTACCTACCGCGATAAAAAATGCACTACATTTACGGTACTCATGACCTTTGTAGTTGATGGCGCCCCGAATCAAACAAACCGCCGCGGCGGATATCTCATTGCAGCGGGATAGGATCACTGCCACCTCCCGGAATACAGCATCCACGGCACTAACGAGACCAACTGGCGTAGTAGTTTGCGCTCCCGGAAACACAAAAGATTCAATCAGCCAATTTTTTTAGCAAGCTGTGTTTTTTGTCCTGCTAGAGTTGCTTTTCGGCTCACTGTGCGCCTCTAGGCAGCGCGCCAGGCCCAGCAGCCCGGCACCCAGCAACGCTGCGCGCCCCACTTCCACCCAAAACACCAGCGCCAGCTATTGCGGGAGTGACATCACCCGCCTCGGGGATTACGCTGCGCTCGGATTTTAGACAACACTGATAGAGGGGACATTCAAGCGCAGCGAAATCTCGACCAAAAAGCCGGCAAAGTCCAGGAAGGGGTTTTGCACAAACGCTTTTGTATACACAGAGGAACTACCGAACTGTGAAGACACAGTGCACTAAATTGTCATGATCCCACATGATCTTGTTACGCATTTGTTCGGCTAAAGCTGCCCATCAACCACTGATATATGTGTGTATGTATGGGTAATTCCACGGAAATTGGAAGAAAAAAAACTAGACCTCTTCCGATTGGTCTACAAATTTGTTCACTTGTTGAAGGTAATATAAAAGAGCTATAAGCATCATATTTAGTGCATATGTTTAATATTGTTTTTATTTTTTACCAAAAATTAGTTAAATTTCTGAACGTTTCGAAGGAATTTCAGTGAAAATCCATTCTAATATACGAAAAAATATTTCTCGTAGTAGTAAATAGTTCGCAGAAAAGGTTTTTTGGCATTGAGCCTCGCATCATTTTCATTTTATATCAACTTTTTAATTCCGAATTCAAAAGTGCAGTTTTTCTCAAACCTGAATTCCCAGAATACGTAATCTTCGATTTTCGAGTTTGTTGACCCAAAATATTATACGAAATTTTCGCGCAAAAAAAAAAAAAAAAAAAAATTGGCGTGTGAAAATGGAAATTTCAAAAATTAAGGGTGGTTGAAGTTGAAATAGTCTTTTTTTTTCAAATAATTCATTTTTTAAAGTGTACATATTTTTCACAAAGCGTAAGAAGTTACATTTCTAGATCAAAATTTAGTGATTATCAGTTGATGTAACACTATTGCTAATCATAGATTCTGTGAATGTTACTATGATCTAAATTTGTTAATGTATGTAAATTAAAAATTAATGTTAATCTATACACATCCACCACAGTTTACGTTCGAGTGAACGATGGGAGTTTTCCGCTGAATAAATGTTTTCCGCTAAATTAGGCAAAACAGCTTGCTCGGCTGTCACTTTCGATTTCGAGTTGGCGTACGCGCAGAGGCTCAAAAGTGCACGCCGGCAACTTCGACGCGGTATGTAGTAAGTACGAGTCCACAACTCAACTTTCGTTAACCGGGAGGTCCTAGGTTCGAGACCTTTAAGTGTCATGATTTTCCACTTATTCACGATTGGTGAACACTGCCCCAGGCGGGACAATCCCTAAGTACGTGACTGGCGTCCCGGCGTGCATGCTAATGTAGTGCAAGAAAGTGTGAGGGTTGTAAGTAAGGGTGAGAATTATGCAAGGAAGAGGAAAATTCGCGCGTCCGTGACTCGTTTGTTAGACATTCGCTTGGTGTTGATCGGAGAAACCACGGAGAACTACCGATGAGAGCAGCCGGCCGTCAGAATTCTCCTCCAGGCAGTGACAAAATTCGACCTAGCTGACAAGCTAATGTCCAAAATTCTGCCACCGTCGGGACTCGAACCTAGGACCTCCCAGTCAGAATTACCGCAGTGATATCAGTTGATGCCCTGAACAACCTCTCTCCGATCCCAAGTGCCGAGAACTCCCAATGCAGACGTGTTTATTGTCCGATTTAAATGTAGTTTCTCCTCCTTACAATCTCAATTCTTGGCATGGAAGCATCCGATTGTATGACAGTGTTCTCCTCTCCTTCCAGCTTATGAACTTGAGGAGATACTACATTTAAATCTAACAATATACTCCAATTTAAAAAGAGTGCCGTCTGAGTGATCGTAAGCTACACGCAGTTATAATGTAACGACTTAAATGTTTACTATTGCAGCTTCCGATTGGATGGCAGCATGCCTCACCTCCTTCGAGCTCATCAGCTAGATCAGAGGTGCACAAGCGCCCCATTTGAGCCCCTTCTTGGGGCACCGGGAAGCCCGCGCCCCGCGCCCCATGGCGCCCCACGAGAACCAGGAAAGTTGGCGTAATCCCCGACGGCCAAGTTCACTTTCCTGATCAGAATCGTCGCTTCAATACTAAGTGCGAGCACGAAGTTTTTATTCACGGAGAGAAATGGAGCAACAACCTGTCTCGTATGTCAGAAGATGGTGTCGAAGAAAAAGTAACAGCACAAAGTAAAATAAACATTTAAAAAAGTATGGTCAATCGTATTACAAGCAGATATTTCTTAGCTAAATTTATGAAGTGTGTATTATTATTACAATGAGAAATGGTTAAATTTTCTGTTCTTGTAATTTATATTACAAATATTTTCAAAATCAGTTGCAACAGTGAAGATTGACCGTGAAATGTGTGGAAGTTGTCGAGCAGTTTATACTGAAAAACCTCCCCTCTCCAGAAATTACAGCCGTTATTTGAAGATTTAGTTCAACATAATTCAACACATTTTCGTCTTAAGAGCCGCAGGGCTTTCCTCCCACCGAGGGCTCGGGTAGCGGCCACTCGCCCCAAAAGCGAAAGTCTTTCACTAGACGCCAGTGGGGCGCGGAAGGGCTGCCTTGGCCATCGTGGGGCGCGTTGCCGGGGCCCTTGTGCAAGCCTTTAAGTCCGATATACACGGTAGATTCGTGTAGATTCTTCATGTAGTCCAGACTTTACGCTTTCTACATGAGAAAATTATGAACATGTTCGTAATTTTTTCGTGTAGAAAGCATACAGTTTGACTCCAGCGCCTCTAGCGGCAGAATCGTTCACTAACGGTAATCGGCCATGTCGATTTTGTGGTTAGGTGTGTCAAGGTGCGATTGTATGAAGTGATATATTGTGATAAACTACTTCTTTCCTTGTCCCTGCCTTCCAATTTTTATTCTCTATGCCTCTCATGGTTTATTAATACTAAATCAAGATCATAGCCAGAACGCAGGCATAGAAATACCACTGAAAGTACTCCGATGACGCAATTCAGTTGTTTCCCGCTAGCCCCCCCTGGCAGCGGCTTGTGGCGATTCATACAGAAAGTGTATAGACCGTGTTTGCGCTACTTTTTGGCTTTTATACGTTCAGTTTGAGATTTTGACGTTTCTATATGTACTGGGATTTTTCTAACAGCGACCCTCAAGGCCACTCAAATCCCATCTTCGCGATGGAATATGTCACGGCATTTCGCGTCTTTCTCAGTCGTTCCGCTAGATTTCGCACGATCGCGACCGTATGAAGCAGTGCTTGCGATCATGCGACTTCTACCGGCAAGACCGAGAAAAGACGCGAAATGCCGTGACATATTCCATCACGAAGATGGGATTTGAGTGGCCTTGAGGGTCGCTGTTACAAAAATCGCAGTATATAAACTGTACGAGAATCTACACGAAAACTGTACCGTGTATATCGGCCTTTTAATGAGAGTGCAGGATCGCAGTGCGTCCCCGCAAGGTCGCTGGGCGCGGCGCGGCGTGCCAAGGGAATTGACCAGCCCTACGCGCGCGTCGGAGCGAGAGGTTCGGCAGGAGGCCTTGCCTGGCGCGGGGCCAGCCGTCGCGGGCGCCCTCTATAGTGCGACTTTTCTAACTCTACCCCTCAAGCCCCAACGGCCACGATGGAATACCATTGGGCATTTCGCGTTTTCTTCCATCGTGTCGCTAGCACCGTTTGACACACGCCTGATTGCAAGCACGATCATGCGATATCTGGCGGCACGACTGAGAACGTCGCGAAATACCGTGACATATTCCATCGTGAAGACGGGCCTTGAAGGGCTAAGTTATAAAAGTCGCAGTATAGGAGCTGGGCGCCGCCGCGAGGACTGCGCTTCCGGCGTTGGCCGCCTTTCAATCGTTCATTGGCTGGCGCTCACTACCCCGCCCACATGGGGTCAGTTGGGCGACCGTTATTCATTGAATCCTATTCATTTGTTCATTCATTAAGCCCGTTTTACACGGTAATTTTTTCATCGTTTGCTGTACAGGCAATGGATGGAAAACGGACGTTCATTTTTACGTGCTACTATTTCGGTATCAAAACTGGATGAACGAGGTCGAGCGTTTTGCACAGTAATTTCGTTTTCTGCAAGCAATCGTGATCAACATACTTCCTCTGGACGCCGCAAAATTCGCTGAAGATCAAAAAGACGAACATATTATCTATGGCAACAAATTAAGTGAGGTTATATTGGGACTAAGCACGGAACGATGGGGCAATAGAACACGAAAGGAACAAATTGCACAAACATAGCAAACCAGTGAAAGTTGAAAAAAGTGACGCCAGGAGCGCGGTAGTCAAACTGGATAAAATCTTTACCGAAAAATGAAGCATACGTCATTTATTCGTACAAATTACATCGTCTAGACCGTCATTTCAGTACCGACGAAAAACGATGAAAAAAATTACCGTTTAAAACGGGCTTTCCCGCCGGCGAGACTTCGAGATTTCAGGGCGCGTCAACATCTATGGGCATGAGACTCGTAATTGTAGTGCATGTTACATCCCGGGAGGTGGCGGTGTTAATTCGTCGCAGGAAGACAGATCCGGCACCGACCTACACGTCAGTTTGCGGAAGATTTCCCCTTCCACGTTTCTCTCCAGGGGAGCATCGCCTCAGTTGAGACAAGCGCGTAATATCTTCTCTCAAAATGTGAAGTATGTCATTGCATGCTTTTAAATGAAAGTGTGTGTAAGGGAAAATGAGGTGACCCGGTTGAGGGAGGAAAGATCACGCGCGCTCCGTGGCCCTGGTACTGCTCTGGCATTCGCCTGGTGTTGATCGGAGAGTCCATGGAAAACTACCGATCAGAGCAGCCGGCTGCTAGGATTCTCCTCCAGACAGCGACTGAATTCGACCAAGCTATCTAGGTAGTGTGGAAAATCTGTCAATGTCATGACTCGAATTCTATGACATCTCTGTCGGAATCCAACAGTTGTTGACCCCCTGAGCCGGTTGGATAAAAATATATGAAGGCCCTTTTATTATTAAGAAGTTGATTCTTTAAAAAATGTTCTTGGGTTCGAAAATACTTTTAAGACTTGGTTGTTGCTGCGAAACTTCCAAATCTCTATATGCGGCACTGCCATCATAGACTATATCCAGCAGCGTTCCCATTTTGATTTTTCTTCCAGACATGTTTTTGACGTCTTCTTATAAATGTTTATTTGAACTCTTTCCCTTGTAATAAGAGCATTCATTCACTTTACAGAAACGAAGAAGGAGCCGTTCAGTGCGCTAAAATTCTCCCGATATGTAAATAGATTGTAGCTAAAGAACGTAATGTGTTGATCGCTAGTATTTGGATGTTCCATTCATTATCGGAATGTGTGAATTCGTGCATTTGAGGCGTGTATGTGTAATTAGTACCAGCCGACCTGAATAACTGAAGTGGGTACAGCGTTGGACGACTCAGCGTCTTGGTCTGAAGGGTCGCGGGTTCGAGTCCCGCGGTACGTATGATTGTTTGTTCCTTGTCTTTCATGTACGGGTGTGTGTTGGTTCGGATGTGTGTTATCGCGGAAGGCCTTGTGAGTCTGTTGACTACAGACCAAGGAGCCCCCAAGTGTGTCTAGTGTAAAAAGGTTAATATGTGTATGTGTCCCCATTAGGGACAAGGTGGGTGCCCGGAGGGAATAGATGAAATTGATATCCCCTTATCTATATATTTAAATCTGGATATTGGTGTATATATATATATATATACGATCAGACATTACGGTTATCCTCCTCCTCATCATCGTTTCATATCAAGAAGGCAGGCATTAAAACAAAACTAAATATTTACGTCAAATGCAACTCGCAACACATTCGGCAGGATTGTGAATCTATATAATGTTAAATATTAGTTAAATAATATTATATATGTTAAATAACTCGTAAACGAAGCGCTCTATGGCCTTAAAAATTAAAATTGTGAGACCGAAGGCCTCAAAGAAACGTTTCTCACACCATAATCTTCAGAATGAAACCTTCTTGAACATTCTATTACATTTTTGCTGGTTCGGCGCTTCCAGATATTACCTCACCTGCTCAGAAATGTGCAGAATCTGCATTAAATGTGAATGAGAGGGACAGAGAGCGGCAGAGACAGACAGAGACACGGGGAGGGAGAAATAGTGAGAATAGAGAAAAGGGAGATGAAGGGTAGAACAACGTCTGCCGGGTTTTCCTAGTTCTGAAAAAAGGTCCAGAAAGAAAAAAAAATGTATATTTAAAAAGCAACATTGTTTCTGAACGTAGGCGGAGAGTAGACTCTCTCTACCCTGGGCCAATGATTGCAGTGGCGGTTTTCGCCTTTTCCCCCACCGTACGAAGCATTCTGTCTTCTTGATATAAAATGATGATGATGAGGAGGAGGACAACTGTCATTTCTGATCGTTAGTGAGAAAGGTAGTTTACATCTTTATGTCCTCTCCTTTCCTCTGGCTGCTCGGATGTGCAGTTTTCCGTGTTTTATCCAATCAACACCAGGCGAATGCCGAAGCAGTACCCTAAGAAACGGGCCACGGACCGCGCGCGATTTCTTCCTCTTCCTTATCCTATCCTCATCCCCTTTCACTCACTCACAATTACATGTACTACACTACCACACATGCCGGAAGACCAGACGGGAGCTTAGAGCTTGTCCTGGCTGAGGCGGTGCCCGCTGGTGGGAGATACCAGGCTGGAGAAGAAAGGTTAGCCAACAGGTAGGTCGGCGCAGGATGTCGCCAACCAGTGGGAAAGATAACCGCCACCTCCCAAGAAAAACACATGCACTAATATTTACGGGACTAATGACCTTAGCACCCGGAATCACTGATCAATCAGTCAATCAATCCTCTTTTTTCTAGATCACATTGGTGGTTTGCCATTACTTTTCTCTGTTTAAAGGATTCCTTCCTTCCTGCCTCTGATCATGATGATGAAGGTAACATTAATTTCTGAGCGTACGTGAAGGAGTCGTCTTATGCCTTAATGCCCTGCCCTTTAGTGAGCAAGTGACCAAAGCAGAGATTTGCCATTGCCTTGTTCTGTATTTTAAATAGTAAAAGTTCATAAAGATTGAATTACGATAGATGGCTAAATATGGACGGGTTGGTGGTCAGATGTGACAAATGGGGATAAGAGAAGCCAACCTCGCCCAAATCTCGTGGTGAAATTATCCTTGCATTACATTGGATGTATTTACCCGCTGCACGTCTCTGCTACACCAAATCCACCATTTATAATGCGATTTTTCTAACTCTGCCTCTCGAGCCGCTTATCCACGACCGAATATCACACGAGATTTTGAGTCGTTCTCGGACTAGCCGCTAGGAGTGCCACGATCGCAAGCACTGCTTGATACCGTCGCAATCATGCGACACCTAGCGGCGCGACTGAGAAAGACGCGAAAAAACATGGTATATTGCATTGTGCCATCAGAGGCAGGGTTAGAAAAATCGGAATATAGGAAAAAGTATTTAACAGAAACAATTCACAGATGTTTGTCCAAAATGCAGTTGATGCTGGGAATGTTTGTTGTCTTACTTGTGTGAAAATTACGTATAATTATTGACATTCTGAAGATCGTGAACTTAAATTATATCTTTGAAAATACTGAATTGAAATAATTTTGAAAATATCACTCTCTCCGAAAAAACGTATTACAACATGAAATAATACTTTCTTACTGCTGTTTTACATATCCGGAGAAATGGTACTACTCATTTCAATGTCAATATTCATGTACTCGAAGATATAGGACTCTGTGTTCATTTTGTGCTAAAATAGGATATTATCGTACAACAATCAAGTTTTTTCTTCGGGTATTGAGAGTTGGTAACGGATTAGGAAGTTTTAAGGACTAGGTCCAAAAGTCATTGATAACGAACCTAGAAGCTATCAAAACATCTTCCTGTGTATTTACATTTTACACCTTCGTATTTAATCTGGGCACAAATCTTTATATAGAAATCGAGCAAACCGCGTCCGTCCGTGTGTCACTCACGCTTAGACAAATTACGATCTACTAATTCCAGATGTATTAAAAGTCATTCGACGTGTCTCGACCTCCTCATGGCAATATTATTTTTTTCGTATCCATCCAGAAACATCTAAGAATTGTCTCTAAAAAATGTTTACTTTGTTTTTAAGCATCAACTAAAACAACTTTTAGGTGGAATACTGCATCCACAGTGATGAGCAATAGCTCAATCTATTCCTACCGACAAGAAAAATTGATTGGCACAATGCTTTGCCAATTTTGTCTAGAAAATTATGGAAGAATCTTTAAAAATATTTTTTTTTATTGTTTGCTGGCACTTCTGAAGATGTTGGTCAAACACTAAGAACTAATATAATCATTTTCCGGTATTTTGTTTTCCAAGCATTGCAACGGCCATGCTGATTATTCCCGCAATTTAGTACATGTTACATTCCCGGTGGAGGTGGTGGTAATGGTGGTGGTGTTCCTCCTCTGCTGCAATGTGGGATCCGTCACCAATCTACATGCCGGCTTGCTGGGGGGAGTTCCTTCTTCAGGAATCCCCCAACGTGGGGCACTGCCCCAAACAGGACTAACCCCATGCTCACGACTGGGCTTCCGACATGCGTGGTAGTGTAGAGCAAGTATGTGTGTGTGTGTGTGTGTGTGTGTGTGTGTGTGTGTGTGTGTGTGTGTGTGTAAGGGGTGTGGATAGGAAAAGGATACGCGAGATCGCGCGCTGTCTGTGACCTGTTTGTTCGGGTACTGCTGTAACAGTTCATGAAAGTAATTATCATGAACTCACATTAATTTTAGTGTACACGTACAGTAACTTTAAAGTACGTTTACATTGTTTACTGTACGTGTGCAATTAAATTTAATGTACGTATTTACATTAATTTGTACCTGCATCTACATTAATTTCAATGTACGATTTTATATTAATTTTTACTCATGTGCATTAATTTTAGTGTATGTGTTTACATTAATTTTAATTCATGTCTAAACTAATTTTAAAGTAAATGTTTACATTACTTTTCATTCATGCGTACATTCATTCCAATGTTCATTTTTCCATTTTCATTTTCATTTTTGCAATGTTCATTTTTGCACGATCAAAGGAACTAGCAGCTACAATTTTCCTCAAGACAGTGGCTGAAGTCGACCTAGCTGTCTAGGCAATGACGACAATCCACGATGGTCGTGATTGAAACCCTAGAATCTCCCCCGATCAGCGACGCGGAAGCGGCAACAGCTATTTCCCTGATCCATCTCAGCCGGCATGAGCCTTTCATTTTCCATATAGTTGTATATACTGTTAGAAATGTCATTAAATTTAATGTTGGTTAATATATTGTATATGAAACTTAATGTAACATTGTACATTGAAAAGATTATAATACATTTGCACATTCAATTTAATGAAGTTAAAATCAGTGTAGTGTGTTTAATGTACAGGTTCTCGTGTTGCCCCCGCCTCTCACCATTCATAACGAATATTCCTAATCACCAGTTCTTTAAGATCCCTTCCAAACACGACCATAAAGGTATGACTCTTGCATCCTAATATACATGTATACATTAAATTTAATGTCCGTACATGATAATTACTTTAATGTACATTTCATGAAAGTAAAGCGGTAATTTCTAACAGCGACGTTCTGGCAGCGTGTCATTTATATTGCATCTTGTACTAACTACTTTATGCTATTTAAGGTTATTTGTAATGAAATTGTTTACGATAGAACTGTGATTATACCCATCAATTTGTAGTAGGTTAACGCTTCATATAGAATTGAATTTCTGACAGCGTAGAGTTGCGTCGCGTGCTCTGCGCGCTGCAGGCCCACCGCCGCGGCCGCCGCGCTGCGCTGCGCTGGTGGGCGTGGGCGCGGGTGGGGCGGGGTGGGCGTGGGGGTGGGGGCGGGGGCGCCGTGCGGAAATAGACGCGTCCAGTGCCCGCGCGCCGCGCCGCGTCCTCGCTAAATATAAGGCGCGCGCGGGGGCGGCGGCGGCGGCGGCGCGGCTTCCGCGATGCGGCAGCGCGCTTAGATCGGGGCCCCGCGTCACGTGGGAAAACCTCGCGCGCAGACTGCAGATTAAGCTTCTGTCGCAATGGACATAATAATATTATTAATAATATTATTATTATTATTAATAATAATAATAATAATAATAATAATAATAAACCATCTGTGGTGTCGGGGTTTTTAGTAGAATAGCACCACGGGATCTCCCCCTATCGTAAAAGGCGATTAATCGGAGGAGCTGACCGCTCTCCCTACCTCTATGTGCTATCCTTCTTTTTACGCCAATATTCCCTTCCTTACCGACGGGTGCGAAAGGGTGGATCGAGAAGCTCGGAAGTTCCCGTTACCCATCCTAGAGAATTTCCGTTTTTGTCCTTCCTTTTCACCTTCCATCACCTGGTCGTAGGTACAAAAGGCAGCCCATAGAGATATGGAGTCACAAAGAAGAAGTCGGAAGGCCTCGGAACGAGAGCCGCTGCGTGGGGAGCGCCAGGGACCGTCTGGAGCCGGGGCTGGACGGATCAGCATGCGGGACGCCGGCAACAGGGTGCTGAGAGGGCGGGCCCCTGTCAATAAATATGTGACAGGCCCCCAATATGACTACATCGTCTAATTGTGAGAACCTGGACAACGTGGAGGAAGAAAACGCGGCAAGTACTTCTTATGCCACTTCATCGGCTGGCTTGTCTGCCCGACATACACGGGAGACTGCTCGCAGAGGAGGACATCGCACCGAAAACAAATCTCGAATTAGTTGGACACGAGAAATGAACATGGAAATCATGATGGCCTTTTACCGTGTAAACAAGTGCGAAGATACGCCACGTACAGGTTACAGACGTCTTTTCCACGAAGAGTATGGGAGGATTAGACCAAACATGCAACTTACAGAACAAAATGTTGTTGACCGTAGAAAAAGCCATTATCACCAAAGGCTATTTAACACCAACTGAGTTAGAAGGAATCCGTAGGCAGGTTGCGAGTGAATTGAATTTGAGTGACGAAAATATAGTACAACCAATCCAGAGTACCACATCAAATGACATTGAGAGTCCTTTTGAAGCCGCCTCAAATACAAGAGAGATCCAGGACACGGGACTGGATGAAGCGGCAGAATGCTTCCAAAGTCTTTTGGAGCTCTATCGAAGTACTCAACCCTCTAGCAGACCACGAATACCCATTTTGAAGAACATCAGAAGAGCGAAATTATTAATAACGAGGATCCCATCTTGGAACACACTTGAGCCAATGTTTGGAATTAGAAGAAGTACACCTAGCACTATATTGTGCAGCGTCAACGGTAATCAAACTTAATGGCCAAAAGACATATGCTCCAGGGAGGCAAGTCCAACGAGGTGTTAAAGAAAAAAAAAACCGGCCTGGAAGAGGAGACTTGAAATGAGTATTGATCACTTCCGAGCAAGGGCAGATTTGATTAATGAATTTCTGAAGGGCACCCGCTCCCGAAAAATATTAAAGAAGATAACTCTGATATGTGCTCAGACACAAAATTAGTCTAGGAGATCTTAATTGTCGGCAAAGACTTCTGGAACTGAAGGATGAGTACCGACAGAAAGCTAAGCTGAAGGGAGCACGATTGAAAAGGTATAATGCTCTATATAACAGAAAGAAGCAGAATATCGATTTCAAGAAAAACAGGAAAATGTTTTTCAGACAACTGGAGTCGGGAAGTCAGGCAGATTCATCTCTAAATCTAGACCCCGGTGAGTTTGAGGATTATTGGAGATCCATTTGGTCGAAAAGTGAGCATTTTAACCAGAACGCAGACTGGATTAGGGAAATCGAAGAGCAAAGTGCTTCTATAACACCTATGTTGGTCACTGGTTTCACGACCGAAGACATACGAAGAAGCATTAAGAAGACCAATAACTGGAAGTCACCCGGACCAGATGGACTTCAAAATTTTTGGCTGAAGTATTTCACAGCAATCCACGAACCATTGGCCATCTGCTTTACAGAAGCACTAAATGACCCGAGTAAGATCCCACTTCATCTTACCGAAGGAAATACCTTCTTGCTTCACAAAAAAGGTGATGTCTCGCAAACCACAAAGCTACAGACCAATAACGTGTTTGTCTACTATTTACAAATTATTTACATTCTTGATCAGTGAAAAAATCTATGAGCATTGTGAAAGAAATGGGTTAATAGCAGAGGAACAAAAAGGATGCATTAGAGGTGCTCTAGGTTGCAAACACCAACTTATAATAGATTCTGTAGTTTTAAAACAAGTCCAGAGTAAGCAGAAAAACCTTCACATGTGTTATATAGACTACACAAAAGCATTTGACTCGGCTCCTCATGACTGGTTGATAAGAATCCTTGGAATCTACAGGATTTCTCCGAAGATCATAAACACTCTACAGTCATTGATGTTAACATGGAGGGTAAATCTGCATGCTAATAAGGAAAAAATATGCACCATGGACATTAAACGTGGGATATTCCAAGGAGACTCTCTTTCACCCTTATGGTTCTGTCTGGCCTTAAATCCGTTGTCGTCATTGTTAAACAATAGTACCATTGGCTACAAAATTACTTCATCAGGTCATAAGACATTAAATCATCTTTTATTTATGGACGATCTGAAGCTTTATGCTGGAACACATCAAAAACTTTGTCCTTAATAGATACTACTAGAATATTCAGCCAAGATATCAGGATGAGCTTCGGTGTGGATAAATGCGCCACCATAAGCATACGGAAAGGTAAAGCAGAAAAGTTGTGTAAAAATGTCCAAGGCATAGAAGAACTGCAACCTGATGCTGCTTACAAATACCTCGGAATACAACAAAATATAAAACTTGACCACAGTGAAATTAAACACGAGTTTACCGAGAAGTACAAGAAGAGGGTAACCAAAATACTAAATACGAAGCTAGCTGGGAAAAACATAATTACTGCCATCAACAGCTGGGCTGTACCTATGCTGATATACAGCTTTGGTATTGTAAAATGGTCTGATGTGGATCTAAATTCATTGGATAGACTTACTAGAGGTCTTCTTACAAAATTCAGATGTCTGCATCCTAACTCTTCTGTTATCCGTTTGTATTTACCTAGAAGAGAAGGTGGTCGAGGTTACTCAATATTTTTAAACTCTGCAGAAACCAAGAACAAAAAATGAGAGACGCTATACTTAGGTCTCAGGATTCTCTCATGCAGAAGGTGGTGAGTGCTGACAATGGATACACACTACTTAATTTAAGCGCCCAAGACATGAATACTACAGTACCAACTCTAAAGGAGGAAATACAAAATTGGCAACAAATGATACTTCATGGTAAATTTCCGAACTCTCTGTTGGACCCTATGATTGACAAATCTGCGTCCTTGAAGTGGTTGAGCAACGGTCTCTTGTACCCGGAAACTGAAGGTTTTGTAGCAGCAATTCAGGACAGAGTAATAAGAACTAAAAACTATGAAAAACATATCTTAAAAACAAATGATATCGATAAATGTAGAAGATGTGGTAACAATGGAGAGTCTATTGAACACATAATTGCTGGGTGCAGTACTTTGTCAGAGAGTGCCTATTTAGGCAGACATAATCAAGTGGCAAAACTCATTCACCGAGAAGTAGGAATGAAACTTGGAATGTTGGGCAATAATGCTCCAGCATATTACAAGTATGAACCAGATGCTGTGCTCGAGACGAAGACGCACGTCTTGTACTGGGATCGGCCTATTATGACGGATAAAACAGTTGATCATAACCGCCCTGATATTCCTCATAATAGACAAAGAAAAGAAAACAGCTTCTATAATCGATGTCGCAATCCCTTTGACTCGCAACTTGCGGAAGTCGGAAGCGGAAAAATTCAGAAAATATGAGAACTTGGCAATTGAATTAAAAAACATTTGGAAGTTGCACGAGGTCTCCCATTTCCCCATGGTTATATCAGCTGAAGGAGTTGTCACCAGGAACTTTAAAAGAAATCTGGAGAAGTTACGTATCAAAAATATCTTTGACGAAGCCCAGAAAGCCACCCTCCTTCAAACATGTCATATTGTCAGAAAATTTTTAAATGAGTGACATTCATGTAGGTCAGGATGAATTTCCTTCCTGCGCAGTCCGAGCCTAGTCCTGTGACATCCATTGGACAGGTGAAAGTTTTCCCTGCTAAAGCAGAGAAAGTGTGAAAAATCGGATAATAATAATAAGCGACCTCGTGGCCGAGATCGCTAAGCCACGCGTGTCGTGGCGATCTCGGACCAAAGAGTCGTTGGTGCGGGCATGGGTGTATTTGTGTATGTCAGTATGCGTGTTTCGTCCGTTTACCCCTCATTATCATCATCATTCCATCTACCGTACCCACAACCCTAACATACCTGGGGGATAAAAATGGGATCAAGCGTAATGCTGATCCAACCTGAATTACACACGCCTATCTCCCCGGGCTTCGGAAGATGAGGTGTAGCGTGGTTATAAATGGCCTACAAACAAATAATAATAATAATAATAATAATAATAATAATAATAATAATAATATAATAATAATAATATATAGATCAATAAAGATCACTGAATTATGCGGCTTAAAAGGGGAAGAATGAAGCCATCAATTCTGACTGACTAGTTGAAAAGTCACGACAGGGTGTATAGCTATCTCCACAGGCAGACCTGTACCGCCCTCGAAGTTCCGAACATATGCCCCAAGTGGTACAAACATTTACCGAAACCGGTGACATCTGTTGGACTTTATACAATATTGTACGACCAACAAATTCAAACGGATCGCACGATAGCAGCAAACAAACCGGATATTGTTATCCGAGATTTGGAAAAAAAAGTGTCTACTTGTAGATGTTGCTGTGCCCTGTGATCAAAATGTCGTAACCAAGGAGGCAGAGAATCGTCTTAAATGCAAGAGTTTGGAAATTGAGATCAGCCGAATGTGGGGCGTAAAAGCACAGGTTGTCTCGATAGTTATCGGAGCTCTGGGATTTGTTCCGCAAAATTTGTGATAGAACTTGGCTAAACTTCCAGGCCATTCAAAGGACTGAGAAGTGCAGGAAATTGCTTTATTTGGAACAGCTCACATTTTGTGCTAAGTATTGTAGAGGCACCGACAGCCCCTAGATCTGCTCCTTAGGTAGCTGGTTGCTGGTCCGCCCGCCTGCCCGCTCGCCCCGATTCGATTTCCGGATCGATTGCTTATAAGTAGAGCACGGAAGTTTGGCAAAATGCTTTTTTCTTATTGTTACTATTTCATGACTTTTGACGATGGGAATCACATAACTGTGCTTCTGAGGTTGTTTCAGTAGATTTTCATCTTATCTTTTTTGTCTATTTTAACTTCTGATGCCTATTTAGTCATTTTGTTTTATTTCTGCCTTTTCCTGCCTTTTATGTCATTATTTTGCTTTTTTCCTCCTCGGACCGACTTTGATCAAGCTGGTTATCTTTTCGCAAGCCTGAGAGACAGGAAGGCACGTTCGTATTTTGTCTTTCTGTGAAAGCAAAGGCTGTATTAAACATGTAAGTGAAAAAAGATGATGATACCAGGGAAGATTTTGATTTTTTTAATTGATGCCGACGGCTTTGTCCGAGGAGTTTTAACGAGAAATTCCTTCCTACTTTTGAGTACGGCCTCCGATCCCATCTGAAGACAAGTCTCTATGATATACTGTTCTCAGTGCAGAACGAAAAATATCATTGCTTTTTGAGTGATGTCATTTCAAGATTCTAAAGGGAGTCTACAATATCATTTCGAAGTGAGAGTGTTGTGAATAAAACAAATTCGTAGCCATTATACCGTATGGTTATATGGAATTAAGATTACCAAGAAAATATCGTTTCCTTACACGTTAAGTGCCAATGTAAATTTTAGAGGTAGAATAAAATTGTGAATCATTTTAATTATTAATTTTTTACAATAATTTCGTTTAAATGTGACTTTGCATTGTTTGTACTCCTGTTTGCACCCTTACTTTAGCTGGAATGTATGTTTTTAATGCAATTTACTTAAAAATAAATGCCTTTATGTCTGCTTATTTTAGGTAAAACAAATACCCCACCTTCCGGGCTCTAGTGCCGTTTAAGTGTCATTTGGGATGTCTTTTGAGGAAATAAAATTCGCAATATATATGTAAAGAAAACAAAGTACAACTTCATTTTTTTAATCTGCTGCGCTAGCAACCAAGTGACGTTCGCTCGCTTATGATCTCTCGTTTGTGATAGATATAATTTTAACTTGGAGTAAAAAACTTTTAAATGTTGTTTTCTGTTTCAATTACAGGTAATTTATGTGTGTTATTGTTATTATTGTTATTATTATTTATTATTATTGTTATAATTGAAAATTTTGTGAAATTATAACAAACTGTTTCAATTACAGAAACCCAACAAAGTTTTTATTCCCAAAATTGTAATAATATAAACGTTATAACCATTATATATATATTGTAATAGTTTAGCCATCTATTACAAATGAAATAGGTAGATAACATGAAGTGACCATTGGTTTATGAACCGGGTATAGAACTTTATGTAGAAACTTCCAGAGCGGAATATAGAAAAACAAGTGAAGGTGATCTAAGAGAAAACGAGTATTTCAGGCGAGCATGTGAACGCCGTGGTTAATTAATGGTTGCATGTTACTAGTCAACGCACAAAATTATAAGGAACACAATAAAGTTTGTTTCAGCTAAATCGGGTCACAGAAACGCATAATATCGCGAGTTTTGTGATCATGACATTGATTTTAACATGTTACAGAACTAAAACAACAATGGTCGTGACGTCCCTTCAGAAAAGTTTGGATATATTAATAAATTAAACGAAAACTAGTGTGTCTACCGAGATTTGGCATATACCAAAGTATTCCGTGGGATACGGGCCAAATTATAAACGTGGTGACACAATTTTAGGACGCCGAACATTAATAGATAAACATTATGTTACATGAGTTAATTGAGAAATAAACGAGCGATGTTTGTAGGCATGAGACGCACGAAAAAGCATTCTTTTAACAAAATGAAGCGAGAAAAGTGATGTCTAAGAAGTGGAATGGATACGAAATTTTAATTGGGAATTTTACAATATAATAAGACAATCCAGGAAGTGTTAGAAATTAATAATAAACTATTTTTATAAGTTATAAAGCAGAAGACAGTAGAGGCGCTATTGTTTTGTTCGGAAAAAAGCTATAAATGCTTTAGGACAACAATGGGAGAGAGACGAGGGAATAGCTTGGTAGCGAGAGGCAGAATCCGCGTCGCTTGTTGCAAGAATAATTTTAAAAATTTTGGATTTGTAATTTTTGATGAAGTGTTCTCTTCTGGACTCGTACTAGTGAACTATTATAAACTGTGAGAGGAGTGAATAACTTCGTGGCGAGTTGTACTCCGCGTCACTCGTGATATTATTTTAACACGCGAACTTATAAAATTTCGAGAAGGTGTTGCTCCTTCGGACTTGTATTCGCAAGGTGGCGGAACTGTATGCCGTGTGATGTGAACTATTTTAGTGGTAATATATAAAGCTATGCCACGCGCGATCCTAATTTTGAGTTTTGTGAATTTTGAAAGTTTTTCCACTAATGTTTGGAACTGGTGTTACTTCGACCATTGAAAAATCGAAGCGGGTGTCGCCGAACGAGGTGTGCCGAGGTGCAGCAGACTCGAGCGCGTCTTTGCATATCGTCGCCGTGGTCAGTGCCAATTTGGGGGGCACTGGTAATTCGGCGCTAGCAGGCAGCAGTGGAGCAGAGTTCTTACGCATGACGGCGTGAGATCGTGTGTGTGTGGACCTGGTCGCCGCTTGGTTAACAACGCAAGGGAAGTGGAATATTTTTTTTTGTTTTGCAACACTCCAGTGAAGTCAATGACTTTGATTTCTTTGCTCTTGGGAAGAATAAATGGTTTACAAAGCCAAAACTGGAAACATTTTGGGGGGATTGCAATGTAATGGGTGTGGCCACAGTATTGAGCTCATTATTTCGTAATAACATTTGGGTATAATATGTTTATTGATTTTTGTGATTTTTATGATATCGTGTTTTGTTGATGTTGTGTGGTATTGATTCTTTTATGAGGGTATTAATGTTTCTGTTGGTTAAAAGAAAATAAACAAACGAGATTTTGAGTTCTCGTTTTGATGTTACGTAACCGGTGTTTTTATCACATAGCTAGCTGATCCTGGTCCCTGCATTGGCGTGGCGCTTGTGTTCTGTAGAGAACAAATCACGGCCCGCCCTGATAAATTTATGTAAACAGGAAAACTCCGGATAGTAAAAAGGGGGGGCACAGTGGTGTGCATTGTAGATATTACAGGTGATCAGCAAGGAAGTTTTTCGTGATCAACAATAGGAGTTGAGAGGGGAGATTTTCATTACATTAGTGCCCAGTTCATAGGGCGTTTTAGTAAATAGGAAAGGGGGTTTTTTCGTTGCATTGGCGCCTGTTTAGTGGGCGTGATCGATATCAGTACAAGTGAGAGGGGTTTTTCGTTACATTGGCGCCCAATTCGTGGGGCGTGATTAGCAAACGCAACGCCGGGGTAGGAAACCAGGACAGGTTGTTAATAGCTAGCACGTGATAAAGAAATATAACAAAAATGGAAACACGAAGTGGCAAACTAATTAGCATCAGGGAAGGATCTGATTCCGAGACGATATCTGCTTGTGACGATGGTGAGGATTATCAGCGGTTACCAAATTTGGAGGTCGAAGGGGAAGATAATGTCGCGTTAGTCGCGAATGAAATGGCTGTTGGTCAGGTAGTGGGGGATGGGGGTCATGATCCCGGTGAAGTAGCGCGTACCACAGCTGAAGAACGAGGCGTTACAGAGTCGAGTCTGAATGCTATGTTACAGTTGTTAATGGCAGAAATAAAATCGGATAATGCCCGTCGAGAAAACAATTTGCAAGCCAAGATAGAAGAAAGTAATGTTAATTTGCGCCAGCAAATGGTAGAGAATAATATCAGTTTGGAGAGTAAATTAGAGGGCAGAATGGAGTCATTAGATTCTGCATTATTGGCAATCCGGAACGACGTCAGTGGCTTGAGAACCGAGACGTTTGCGAAGATTTCCAAGTTGGAAAACGACGCGAAGATCGCTGAAGAAAAGATAGAATCGCGGTTCGCAGTCCAGGAATCCGTTAATATGCAATTTAGCGCAGAAGTGGGCAAAGTCAAGTCGTCCGGATTAGCCGTCCAACAGGTGGTAGACGGACATCACCGCCAGTTCGATGACATTAACAAAAATTTGCAGGTCGTTAAAGAAACAACACAACGGCAGGACGCGCGATTAATATTACTCGAGGATTCCATGAACGGGATAGGCGAGAACATTATGTCAACAGTTCAAAGAGAAATCAGTAATCTGAGGCCGGATGAATTAGAACAAACAAGAAGTGTCAATGAAATGCTCTCCAAAAAGGTAACTGAGTTAGAAGAACGTATGTACGCGGCGCAGAGGTCTGCGAATGTTGGGAACGTTGTCAGTCACGCGGCACTCCCGAATTATTTACGCTTCCACGGAGAAAGCAAGGAACAGCCGTATTCTTTTCTAACGGCGTTAGAAAATTATTTTCTTGTGAACGGTACGCCTGAGACGATGAAATTAAGATTCGTGGAGGAGGCGTTAAGTTCGAAGGCCCAGTATTGGTGGCAGGCTCTTACACCGACTCCGAGAAGTTATGAAGAGTGGAGGGGGAAATTCTTAGAGCGTTATTGGAACCAGCATCATCGGTTCGAGTTAAGATATCGCTTGATGTCGGAAAAGTACCGGAAGGGAAGTGCAGAAAGCATGTGCGATTTCGTGACGCGCAAAGTAAGTGCGTTCAAGATTTGTAGCGAGAATTTCGATCCCGCTGAAATTATTAGAATATTGATACGACAGATGCCGGGTAACGTCCGTAACTTGTTATGGAATAATATGCCGGAAACAATAGATGAGCTGATCGAGCGTGTTAGTCGGTTCGATCAGACGAATGATGGAAATGACCAAGATTCCCCAAATGAGAGGTCACGCTTTGGTAATAATGGGGGCGGTACGAATGGATATAACGGCACGAAGTACCGACAGGAAAATGTATGCGCGGTTGAAGTGCGCACGGGAGAGAAAGCGCCAAGACAAGGTAAGCCACAAGGTGGGCCGTCACAACAGCAACCAAAACCAAAAGAAAATGGTGGGGGTCGTCAAGATATGAACCAAGGTGAATCGGAAGCAAAGAGGAATGTAGACAGAAGGCCGGAAAACTAGATAGCTTTGGTGCGGGAGGGTGGCCCGAACCAAATGACGTGGAAGGGAATCAGGTTACGGTACTAGCAACAACAAGTGTAATGGTCGCGGGAGATGAATTGCTTCGTGAAGAAACAATGGAAGGTGCGAAGCCGAGCAAGTGTTTAGTGTTGAAGGGCACGTGCTATGGGAGACAGGTGTATGCGTTGGTAGATACGGGAAGTAGCATCAGTGCAATATCTGAAGAATTGTGTGAGGAGTTGAAGAGGGATGGACAAGAGCTGGTTGAATTACCAACGCGGAAGCTAAGGGTCGTGATGGCGAACCGGAAGGCAGCAAGTACCACGGGAAGACAAGTTTGGTTGGAATTCTGCGTGGAGGGACTGACCATCGAGGTAGCGGCAATAGTGGTCCGAGGACTCGTACGCGAGATTATCATCGGAATGGACGCATTAAGGGCCTACCAAGCCGTCGTAGACGTAAGCACAGGTGTAATTACATTACGGTTACGAGGTTGTATTGGTGGTGGCTTAGTGGTCGCTGAAGATGATGAGGCGGCGGTCGATGGGGACGAAGTGCAGGCTTCGATGGAAGAGGTTCTCCAGGGCGTGGAACGTGCTGTGGAAGGTGTCGTTGACAAAGAGAACGGCCCGGAAGAAATTCGGCAACTCTTGGAAAGGTTTGTAGACGTGTTTCACGAGTCATCAGAGGCAGTGAGAGGTTATAAATTTCGGTTGGAGATCAGTGATGCTACACCGTTTGTGACGAAGCAATACCCTATCCCATACGCGCACCGGGCACAAGTGCGACAATTGATAGCTGAAATGGAACAGAAGGGCATCATTAAGAGGGCTATCACTCCATATGTAAGTCCATTAGTAGTCGTGGCAAAGAAGAATGGCAGTATAAGGATTTGCCTCGACGCACGAAAGTTGAATGCCGTAACGATTCCCCGCTACGAAGCACCACCCACCATTAATGATATGATCGTGAAGTTAGGAGGGGCGGCTATCTTTAGCGCCCTTGATTTTTCGTCAGCGTATTGGCAAATTGCAGTTGAATCCGGATCCCAGAAATATATCAGTTTTAGGTTCGAGGGAACTGTATATTCATTTACACGGTTGCCATTCGGATTGAAGAACTCGGGGGCGGCGTTAATCCGCTACTTGGATGACGTCATCCCGGCTGAGTTGAAGGAGACGTTAATAACGTATGTGGATGACATCGTGTTATTTTCACCAGATTTAAAGGCGCATTTGCGAGATTTAAGGCAATTGTTTGAGATTTTTCGAACCTACAACCTGAAATTAAATATAGAAAAATGTAAGTTTTGTCAACTTAAAGTACAATTTATGGGACACGAAATTTCCGGTGAGGGGATCGAGATTCAGGAATGTAAAAAGGAAATGATTCGAAAGTTGCCACCGCCTAAGAATATCCGTGGACTTCGCCGATTGTTCGGTATTTTAAACTATTACTCTCGATTTGTTAAGAACTACTCACAGAAGGTAGTGCCGCTGTTACACTTGCTTCGCAAGGGGAACAGGTGGAATTGGACGCAACAATGCCAGGAAGCTTACGAACAGCTGCTACGGGCTTTTGAAGAGACGTACGTGGTACGTTACCCCGACTTCCGTAGGCGAATGTATCTGCAGACGGACAGTAGCGGATCGGCGCTGGGCGCAGTCCTGTTTCAAGTGGGCGATTACGGGCAACAGCAGATTATCGCGTTAGATAGTCGGTCCCTGAAGGGAAGCGAGGCAAATTTCGGTACCACAGAATCGGAAGCGCTTGCCGTGGTTTGGGCAACGCGGAAGTTTCGGGCATTATTAGTGGGCCGACCTTTTACGGTGATTACTGACCATAAGGCATTGATCTTTCTGATGAGAAGTCATACTCATAATGAGAAATTGCTTCGATGGGCTCTGTGGTTACAGCAGTTTCAGATTGATATCGAATACTGCGAGGGCAAGAAGAACTTACTCCCAGATTATTTATCCCGAATTAGAGTGGAGGAGAAAGAGGGTGAACAGAATCTGGTAGCAATAATACGCGTGAGTGAAATCGATCCACGATGGACAAAGCACGCGGTGATTGCCATGCAGCAAGGAGACCCATTTACACGGGAAGTAACGAAATTGGTAGCTGGGCAGCAGTACGATTCTAGCAAGTTCAAGAGCGTACGAGAACGGAATGCAGCTTTGTGGAAAAGTCACGATGGGATCATATTGCGCAAGACCAACGGTCCGGATAATCAATTCCGTATATGGGTACCGGAGAAGCAACGGAAGGGCTTGATAATATCTACACACGAGCATTACGGTCATTTCGGGGGAGAAAAGATCACGCGTATTTTGGCGGATTATTGTTATTGGCCGAATATGGGGAAGCAAATACGTCAATTAACAAGCTCCTGTGACGTATGTCAGAAGACGAAACAGCCTAATCGCCGTCAGGAGGGCGAGTGGCAAGCCATTATACCGCAGGGTCCACGTGATCTGTACGCCGTCGATTTGTACGGTCCGTTGCCGAAAACTAAGTTCGGTAACCAGTATTTATTCGTAGCTATAGACGTGTTTTCAAAATTAGTAAGAACTTTTCCCATTAGAAAACCGAATGCTGCGAACTGTGTCCGGCAGATGAAGGCTTTTATCGATATAGGCGGAAAGCCTAGACGAGTACTGCATGACCGAGGAAGCCAATTCACAAGTGACAGGTGGCGCAAGGAAATGACAACCTTGGGAATAGAAATTCATTTTACCGCAGTGAGGCATCCCCAAAGCAACCCCAGTGAGAGGGTGATGAAGGAGCTGTCGCGTTTGTTCCGAGTTTATTCGTCGGAGAACCATCGGGCGTGGTTTGAAGCAGTTCCCATATTAAACGAAGTACTGAATACAGTACCACATTCAAGCACCGGACGAACATCATGGGAGGTGCATTTCGGACAAAAGAAGAAAGGACCCTTTGACGAGATCGCTGTTCCTCCGGAGATCAGCGGTATAACGACAATCACGGGAAACCATCAAATTATCTATGACCAATTGAAGAAGGCAGCCAGTCGTAGAAAAGGGGCTCAAGGGCAGTTCTATCGGGGGGTGTATCGCGTAGGTGACAAAGTTCTGGTGAAGTCGCCTCACTCGTCATCGTCCGAGCAGAAATTGTTCCGGAAGTTCTTTCCTATCTTTGAAGGCCCATACGTAATTGAAAAGGTACTAGACAATAACAGTGTTGTTTTGTCGAACCAAGGACATGATTGTGGGGTCCAAAATTGGTTTAATATTAAACCGTATAAAGAAATGGTTGAACGATAGAAGCCAAGGGGGATAGAAGAACGGTTGTTAAGTGTATATTTTGTTGTGTTAAGTATGTAAGTGTATTTTAGTTGTAGTTTTAGTATGTAAGTCATGTTTATAAGTAAGAAAGCAAGATTGGAATAGTGAGTGAGTGAAAGTGCGACAGGTACAAATCGCGAATTTGTGTCAGGTGAATGTACAATAGGTAATGCTACGGTCAAGGTGGTGCAACAGGTGCACGTACGATAGGCAGGGGTTAGAACCGCAAGTGTGAATCGTAGCAGGTGCCACTGAGGCCAACAATTGATCAAGACATGACGAGTTTGCTGAGTTAGAGTAGTAGAAGTCGGTACATCGTGACTACGTCAGCGAGTGACCGACGTCTAGGGAGGGGAAGTTGTAATAGTTTAGCCATCTATTACAAATGAAATAGGTAGATAACATGAAGTGACCATTGGTTTATGAACCGGGTATAGAACTTTATGTAGAAACTTCCAGAGCGGAATATAGAAAAACAAGTGAAGGTGATCTAAGAGAAAACGAGTATTTCAGGCGAGCATGTGAACGCCGTGGTTAATTAATGGTTGCATGTTACTAGTCAACGCACAAAATTATAAGGAACACAATAAAGTTTGTTTCAGCTAAATCGGGTCACAGAAACGCATAATATCGCGAGTTTTGTGATCATGACATTGATTTTAACATGTTACAGAACTAAAACAACAATGGTCGTGACGTCCCTTCAGAAAAGTTTGGATATATTAATAAATTAAACGAAAACTAGTGTGTCTACCGAGATTTGGCATATACCAAAGTATTCCGTGGAATACGGGCCAAATTATAAACGTGGTGACACAATTTTAGGACGCCGAACATTAATAGATAAACATTATGTTACATGAGTTAATTGAGAAATAAACGAGCGATGTTTGTAGGCATGAGACGCACGAAAAAGCATTCTTTTAACAAAATGAAGCGAGAAAAGTGATGTCTAAGAAGTGGAATGGATACGAAATTTTAATTGGGAATTTTACAATATAATAAGACAATCCAGGAAGTGTTAGAAATTAATAATAAACTATTTTTATAAGTTATAAAGCAGAAGACAGTAGAGGCGCTATTGTTTTGTTCGGAAAAAAGCTATAAATGCTTTAGGACAACAATGGGAGAGAGACGAGGGAATAGCTTGGTAGCGAGAGGCAGAATCCGCGTCGCTTGTTGCAAGAATAATTTTAAAAAATTTGGATTTGTAATTTTTGATGAAGTGTTCTCTTCTGGACTCGTACTAGTGAACTATTATAAACTGTGAGAGGAGTGAATAACTTCGTGGCGAGTTGTACTCCGCGTCACTCGTGATATTATTTTAACACGCGAACTTATAAAATTTCGAGAAGGTGTTGCTCCTTCGGACTTGTATTCGCAAGGTGGCGGAACTGTATGCCGTGTGATGTGAACTATTTTAGTGGTAATATATAAAGCTATGCCACGCGCGATCCTAATTTTGAGTTTTGTGAATTTTGAAAGTTTTTCCACTAATGTTTGGAACTGGTGTTACTTCGACCATTGAAAAATCGAAGCGGGTGTCGCCGAACGAGGTGTGCCGAGGTGCAGCAGACTCGAGCGCGTCTTTGCATATCGTCGCCGTGGTCAGTGCCAATTTGGGGGGCACTGGTAATTCGGCGCTAGCAGGCAGCAGTGGAGCAGAGTTCTTACGCATGACGGCGTGAGATCGTGTGTGTGTGGACCTGGTCGCCGCTTGGTTAACAACGCAAGGGAAGTGGAATATTTTTTTTTGTTTTGCAACACTCCAGTGAAGTCAATGACTTTGATTTCTTTGCTCTTGGGAAGAATAAATGGTTTACAAAGCCAAAACTGGAAACATTTTGGGGGGATTGCAATGTAATGGGTGTGGCCACAGTATTGAGCTCATTATTTCGTAATAACATTTGGGTATAATATGTTTATTGATTTTTGTGATTTTTATGATATCGTGTTTTGTTGATGTTGTGTGGTATTGATTCTTTTATGAGGGTATTAATGTTTCTGTTGGTTAAAAGAAAATAAACAAACGAGATTTTGAGTTCTCGTTTTGATGTTACGTAACCGGTGTTTTTATCACATAGCTAGCTGATCCTGGTCCCTGCATTGGCGTGGCGCTTGTGTTCTGTAGAGAACAAATCACAGCCCGCCCTGATAAATTTATGTAAACAGGAAAACTCCGGATAGTAAAAAGGGGGGGCACAGTGGTGTGCATTGTAGATATTACAGGTGATCAGCAAGGAAGTTTTTCGTGATCAACAATAGGAGTTGAGAGGGGAGATTTTCATTACATTAGTGCCCAGTTCGTAGGGCGTTTTAGTAAATAGGAAAGGGGGTTTTTTCGTTGCATTGGCGCCTGTTTAGTGGGCGTGATCGATATCAGTACAAGTGAGAGGGGTTTTTCGTTACAATATTGAAGTGCATTTTTCAGAATTTTTAGGTAATAAATCCATATTTTAAAAAGCATATTTCAAGATTTTCAGGGCATAAAAATCCGCTCCCTATTCATAACGCTGAACTTTTTTGGAGAGGCGGTTGTAGTAATTAAATGCCGGGAGTGGCATTCACAGCCGTCAGGGAACACTGGCAAACTGCTTAGAAATCTAGAAGTTCTACGTCGTGGTCTGGAAGTTCTGCTTAGTGATTTGACGTTGATCGATCACTGAAGTATGTAGATGCGTTGAAATCACTATATGTGTGTGGGCGGACACAATTTGTCATAACAAGATTACGTGACTAGGCACAGCTAATTGTTCATAATTGCTACCCACAGTATAATAGCTAAAAGTAAGTGAACAGTTGAGTAGGCATGTAACACATTAATAAGCATGCAGCTGTAAGTAACATAGTTCTGAGAGAGCACAAGGAATATGTCTACGCCTTGAAGCGATCAGTCAAGGACGGATGCAGTCGATCATTTTAGAGGGGGTCATCGAATATTTCTGTTAAATAATAAACATATTTTTTATTATATTGTATATTATTTATGCACGGTAGATATGATACAATACAATATTATTATTTAAATAATTGCATAATTAGAACATAAATGAATATTTAAATCAGTTTTGCCTTATAAAGGAAGGCAAACGAAAATCCTAGGCCTTTTGGGGGGCCATGGCCCCCATGGCTCTCCCCTGGATCCGCCAGTGTGATCAGGAGACTACTTTTGCGCGCTCCGGTGCGCAGGGCGCGGGGCTCCGCGAGTCGTAGGGACGCAGGGTCTGGAAGGCAGTGTTGGGTGAGCCCATAGAGGAGAGAAATACTAGAGTGCGCACCGAGCTGCGCAGAAGGCCCGGCCGGGTATCAACATCTCTCGCGCCAGTGTCACGTGACTTTGGGACAGCTAGGTGGCATCTACAAGAAAACCCGTCTCGCATTAAATGATTTATTTTTATACGTACTTAAGATGTTTCATTCCAGCATTATTTTCTCATTTATTAATCAACCCTAAAAATGTTGCTTATAGCAGAAAAGTGAATTTAAGTTTTTCTGCTCTATTTGCTCAAGTACATGAAAATTCCGATTTTTGTCCAACTTGACACTTTCAACCGCATACTCCACTAAACCTGTTTTACAAGTACAATTACAGAGGACTATAAATAAAAAATATTTGTAAATAAATTAACTCCATGGGATGCATTAATCCAAATTTCTATTCCTCAATGTTAGATATTCTACTATTGAAGATTCACATCAGTGTCATTTATAATAGCAAGTTATCAAAATGATATTTCAAGGATTTATAGAGGGAAAAAGGCTTTTACCTTTGATTTATATTTTGATTTATGTAGTCAAAAACAGTAAAAACTGTATGTAATATATGGGGGAAAAGTTCCATCTTCATTAATTTTCTTGAGCTTCAAAAGCTCTTCCCAATATTTTAATTATAACATTAGACGTTTTCCCTCCCAAGTTATATAAAACCTATATGCATTGATAAACAAACTGTATGTTTTATTTTTTTTCTTTGTATTTCTAACAACAGTAACACGCTACTGGTTTTACTCCTACCACTACTAGCAAGTAAGCTCAAGAAAACGTGGGCGTAGTGAATCTACATTTATGTCCAGAAGGGGACATCTTAGCATTTGCTCAATGGATCAGGAAAACTGGACAAAAACCTGATCGAAATGGGGGTCTTTGACCTGGAAGCAGATATACATATTTTTCAAAGAATTTACTAATAAAAATCAACTACAATCATACAAATTACTAACACTAACATACTATAAACACAACTTACACCAGTAAATACACATAGGATTAATGCCCTCTAAATAAAATCATTTTGTTGTTAACTGATCCATACTATTTTTTTGGTAAATTTGAATGTGCTCTCTTCCTACATGTTTTAATCTTATGTCAATATATTTAAACAATATTGCCTTTATTAAATACATCCTGTGATTCATTATGGCCTCTTGACCAATAATATATGTTAAATTACTAAAAACAGAACTATTCACAAATTCTCTCAGACATCTATTTACAATGTACTACATGCTGCCTTTTTAAAAATGTCAACTCTCCCCTGAAGTATTCTTACTTCTACCTCTGCTTTTTTGCAGATTTTTATAACATCTGCAGAAGGGTATTTCAGTCCATAATTATCTTTCCTCTGAATGAAGGAATATGATCCTTCATCAGTATCAGTCCGGCAAAGAACTAGCTTCCAGTCCACATAAGCAAGAGACTTTTGCAAATTTGTAACTAAAAATCCTCCAATATAAGTTACAATGTCCACAACATAGGGAGATAATCTAGTTTCAAGATTGTGTACTGATGGCAAGTACATATGGTCAGTTGGTACCTCACTACCCAGTTCAGGATCATTTACTTGTGGCACACTTGCATACTGGCATGAACTGACTTAACAAAGTTGTTTCACAAAGTTTCCTGTGGAACACAATTTGCAAAGTTAAATTGTTATTGCACATCTTGAAAAGAAAAAGAATTTTGAATCGTAAGCAGTGAATAAATATCCACAACGTCCCAAAATAATTATGCTGTAGCACCACAAACAGCAAACAGCACGAAAAGCTGCATACAGCACCGTACAGCACGAGCTGCCGGTGTCCCAAAGTCACGTGACTTATGACCAGCTCATGTTGAAACCTGCGCAGTAGGCTCACACGCACTCTAGTTGTATCTCTCCTCTATGGGTGAGCCAGGGGGTGGCGGAATTGGTTGAACGCTCCAAGCTTGGCTTTAGCGAGGCTGGGGGCGTCGTGCACACTTGCACCCTGTGGACAGCAGGAGGAGCGGCAGGGACGCCGTCGCTATGGAGCGCGCAGGAATATAGCGCGCTATTATAAATTAGTATAATATAATAAATTATAAATTAGTATAATATAATTAGTATAATAGTATAATTTTTTATACTGCTGTGCAAGTATAAGATTGACTAATATTTTTGTTTTCATTCCATTTTTTGACAAACTATTCTTTTGTTAATTTTACCTCATTCTATAGTTTAAAGAATTTGTAGGTGTCCATAGAATGCTGGCTCTAGAAATTCATTGGTACTAAGATGGTGTCAATGTTCCATATCAAATAGGTTTTCTATCTAGTTTTCATGATCCATTAAATGGGTTACCAGAAAATGTTTTCTCAGCAGAGGAGAATTTTACCAAAAACAGGACATTTCAATGAAAAGGAGGACATTTTACATTTTTATAGTCCACGATGTGTAGACAATGTACTCAACAATTCCAGACCATTAATAGTCTTTAAAAATCAAATTAAGACTTGTGTCATTAAAAATGAAAGCTTCAGATTGTATAACTTTGCCTGCACTCCCACCTTCGTTTCCACGAAACAATAAGCATAAATAAGTTTTATATCACAATAAACCTAATGAACTCTGTAGGCCATTTATTTGAGAAAAAATGTAGATATTCAAAAGGGAAGTCCCTTCAATGAATTAAATTACTTTAAAATTATGCCAGTGTTATTTTCAATTCAGCAGGACAAAAAAAAGAGGACTTTCCATGTAAATTGATAAAGAGAGAGGAATGGCAAACCTAAAAAAAATGTTGAGATGGCTTCTTTTTTGCTTCTAGACATAAATGTAGCTTCATTGCACGCTCATTTTGTTGAGCTCTCTTTTTGCTACATATGGTAGGACCAGAGCCACAGGATGTGGGTTACTATTTTGTTAGCATTACTACAAAAAAGTAGAATTTTCAAATATTTCTAACAATGCTTTGTTGGTAATTTTCTTGATCATTCAACTATGTAAAGTAAAAGGGTTGGGTAGGGATCAAATAAAGCAAATCTCAATCCTTTTCTATTAATAGAAATCCTTTCAGGTAGGAATAATAGAAAGTTTGAATTAAATATTCAACAAAACTCTCTTAATTTCATTTCATTGACAAGTTTTATTGATGAAAGCTTTACTTTTTAGATGCTCTGTTTAAAAAAAATTATATTAAACAAAACAAAACACAATACTGAGAAGTATTGTACTTGTTAATAGAAGTACTCAATAGTAGGTAATTTTTTTATGCATAATTTGATTTTTAAGTTTAAAGAGTGATCTTAATTGTGTAATAATTACATTTGCTGCAACTGAAGTTCTAAATAAAAATCTTTGAAATAATCTCAGATTATTCTTGGTTACGTTGGTTCAGTAATTTTTCTACAATGATGTAATAGTATAATACAGATTGTGACATTATCATCATCAGGAAAGACTCAAGAATATGATTAAGAATCACAATGGATAGAGAGAATGAAATAGGTATTGTCATTATCTATTGGAAAGAATAATTACTAGGGAACAGATTTTCACATACATAAATATTTATATAGGAACAAGATACCTGCAGACATTCTGAAATCTGTATATAGGACTATATATAGGACTATTTACAAGACATTCTGAAATCTCTAGAACTATTTTTATTTTATATATTTTGGTACAATCATAAATTTTCACATATTTTACCTATTACTACACTTTTCGTACTTATTACATTACATTTTATATTTATACATCAAAATTATACATTGCAGATGTGAATTTGCAATAATTACATGTTACTGGAATCATCTTTCTTACAAAGCAATATAATACTACTGCTCTTCTGTGAACGCCGGACATTTGCCATGAATTGTCAAACTTATTCCCCTGCTTCTTAAATACTTAGAACTCAGAATCAAGGATGAGCAGATGTTTTTAAACTAAAAGTTATCTTAATCATGTGCTTGTTCACATTTCACAGGGCCCATGTACGTTGAAAGCAAACAAATATTTTTAAAAGATAATTATTTTATCGCATTGATGGGTTATAGGAGGTTGGTTCACTTCAACTCCTCCATGATCAATCATTGGCTACACAATACTACCATATACTTGAGCACCAGCTCCTCACAATCAACATTGCAAATACTACAAACATATTTTATATTTTGAATAAAACTCTTTTGTATGGTAAGGACTGGGGGACAATTACTTCCATAAGAATAATTTTCCTTCAGCTACTTCTTCTTTTACCAACAAGGATTAGGCTTCACTCTTTTCCAGTGTCCATGTCTTCTTTGGTCTGCCTACATCTCTCCTTCCTCATAGGATATATTGAAGAGCTCACGTCAGCAATCTCGTTTGGCATTCCTTCCCAATGTTCACAACATTCTTCTTATTAGTAGATTTTTATTTAACAAAGGTATGTTGTTCAACTCTTTTCTTACATCCACATTCCTCTTTTTATCTCAGAGGGTGTATCCAAGAGTACTTCGTTAAAATTTCATTTCTGCTGACCTAACTTTCCAAGATTTCTTTTGATTCACTTCCATACATAAGTACAGGAACTGCAATAGTATTAAAGAACTTTACATGTGTATTTTAATGTGTTTTATTTTTTTAATTCCTGTGAATTTTTCCACAAAGATTTCCAAACTTATTTAATTTATTGTCCAAATCCATATCTTTTTCATACATAACGTAGTATCCTAAGTACTTAAAATTCTTCCTGTTCTAAAATTTTGTTGTCAATTATAATTTTCATTCTAACTACTACTAATGTTCAGCTATTCAAAATCCATTTTAAGACCTGATTGGTGACATTTTGTGCTTGGAAATTTGAAAATGCTTATAGTGAACAATTTTAAACACTATTATGAATTTTTACTTTACATATTTTCTATTTTTGCTTTATACCTTGGAAAATCTGAATACATAGTACGTATGTAAATAATTTGCCTTTTTTATTGCAAAAAATTAGAATTGTACTCAAGAAGACTAGGAAATAAAATTATGAGAAAAAAATGAAGAGAAAGTGGGAACCATTTCAGCAGGTCAAGGAAACAGCTCAAGAAACAATTGGGTAAATAGAAAGTGTTTGCAGTCCTGGAATGAAGAAAATAACATCTGATAATGGAAAAGAAAAGGGCTTAAAGAAGATTCTTTCAGAACAGAAATACCAAAACACATATTATAATATAAGAAACTGCACGCTGTGATCAAACAAATGAATGATAAATAAATAAACTGAGTTTTTTGTGAAATAAATGTGAGAAAAGTTTTTGTGAAAAAAATATTTGTGAAATAAACAGAGAAACACATTATAGACCCTCAGAGAATGGACTTTAAAATAATAAAGAAACTAATAAAAAAGAAAGGCACAACTTCAGCATACTACTAAAGAGCAAATGGATACAATACAGAAATCTATGGTACAAACATTGGAGAAACCTCAGAAATGATAGATATGAATGAATTAAAAGCAGTTTTTGAAAATACAAAGGAAGACCCCAGAACCAGACCTTGTACATTGTGAACAATTGAAATACAGAGGACAAGGAGTGGAAGCAAAAATCCCAGAAGTAATAAATGAAATATGATCAGAAATAAAACTCCCAACAGTATGAAAAAACTGGAATACTGAAGAATATTCACAAAAAAGGATCGGAAAATATATGTGAGAAATCAAGATGCAGCCCGTAGCCTATGTAGATATGTGCAAGCATTAAAAAAAATGAATTAGTTGAGCAAATTAATGGGAGAAGAACAATATGGATTTCAAGGGATATATTACACAACATTTACTAACGACCTGATGATTAAAAGAAGAAATTAATATGGAATATTATTTTGTTCATAGACTATGAAAAGGGATATGGTAAACAGGGGGGATACTCTCAAGGTATAAAAAGTTGAAGAAGGAATTAAAGTTAATGAATGCATAAAAGAGACACTTATATGTAGGAAATAAATTTCAACACAAGAAGAGGATTTCACAACTACTCTGGCCAATTACAACAGAATCAATGGATGTATAAAAACACATGACCTGAGAAACAAACATTAGACTACATATGTAATATCAATACCCTGCCTAAGCAGTCAATTTGTGTAAATTGGATGCTCTTTTATTTCTGTGTTAACTTTTCTTTCTGAACAAATATATAAATTTCTTTTGTAAATAAACCATTTGCATGTTTATATGCTTCTGCTATGCAAATTTTTGCATAGAAAGTGCTTTTTCAAAACCAACTTTTGACTGCTTACTGCAGCTCAGCCATTCGGAACATCAAAGGAATTTATTAGATAAAATATGCTTAAAATTGTCTTAAGAGCTTCTTTTTGAAGTTTCGGTGTTTCCTCCCTGGACATTAGGTATAAGAAAAGAAGATAGGTCTAAGTCTCATATGGATTTCAAGGGATAAATTAAAACATTTACTACTGACCAGATGATTAAAAGAAATATGGAAATATTCATGTTGTTCATAGACTTTGAAAAGGCATTGGTATGGTAAATGGGGTTACCAAAGAGGTCAGTACCGACACTAGGAAATGAAATTTTAAAGGGAGTAATGATGATCAAGGGATCGATTAGGGGTTTATGGCTGAATATGAACCAACCCTAGGCTGACTGACAGGTGTAATCAAAATCCCACTGATTACAAAAAACGTTAATGAACTCGATAAGTAACTGCTTTCTGATATACAAGGGGGAAAAATTTTAATAAATTAAAAATTCACTCCTCTTCTTTCATATCTGTCGATCATCTCTAGGATCAGGGACGCAGCTCAGCTTGTACAATCGGTCCACTGCACGGGTCCCCTGAAGTAAGGCAGCCTTAATAAGGACCCCTGCAGATGATATTGACAAATCACACTCCATACTTATTTTTTTCCATCACACATGCTGTATTCTTATGTCACTTAGATTTAAAACTTAATTTCAAATTTTTGAACCAGTGTTGGAGAACCTAGCTAAGCAACTGCATAGGATGTTAAGAAAACTCAACTTGGAGTCTTGAAACAATGTTAAATCATTGTCACAAACAAAAATTAGTATTGTAGCAAATTGGCTACATAATAACTATTTACATCTCAATGTTTCAAAAACTGCCTTCATGTAGTTTTGCAGGCATGCGCATAAGATTAATTCTTCACACAAATTATTATTGTTATAATTTTGTAATAATGTTATAATAAATAATTCTGTTGTAATAAAAAATGTTATTGATAATGTAGGATGATCAGATTCCTTATGACATAAAACGGGACAAAACAGGACATGCGCTTACAAAGAAAATGTACTTCATATGTGACTGCACTACTCCACAGACACTAGTACAAATTACTTTTTATACATAAAAAGACATATTTTAATAACCAACTTATGAAAAACCTGCTCAACATGAACTTGTAGCTTCTAATTTAAGAACATCACTATGAACTTTGTACATATCAGAAGATTTGATATCTTGCAAGCATATGGAATTACTTAATAACAGGTTTTAGAATTTCTTGTAGCTCAGGTCTTGTAAATGAGTTTTTAAAATTACAATTACTTAAATAGTTTTGGTAGTAAAATATTTTTTCATCAATGAAAGGGAGTTCATGGAGGCCAATTGAAAATACTCTTTCCATCAAAGCATTTTTGCCTGGTACAGTCAGAACAAAACTCACAATCATTTTTTTCATGGATAGCCTCTGCTTTTAAATGTGTGGAACATAGAACATCATTTTTTATCAATCTCTACATTATCTTTTTCCCATTCATCAAATTTTGCGGATAAAATTTTGTTGAAACGTAAGAGCAACAAAGTAGTGAAAAACAGTGTGTCAATAGAGTCAGGTTTTAGCCTAGAACAAAAAAACAGGACATTTCGCGTCCCATTAATATTTTGTGAGAAGAATGGGATACATAATGAAAAAAAAAGGACAATCCCATTAAAAACATGATGTCTCGTCACCCTAGGATAATAGGCATTGTGTTGCGGCAACAAACTAGAATGACATAAAATCAAGAAAATTTATTGAAAAAGTGATTCCAGATTTGCAAATTGTTTCATCAAATTTAGTTTTATCGTCTGTATAAATTTTAGTAATGTATACATTATAATATTCATTAAAAAATAAAGTACTTTCTTGTGTACAAATTTAACTCTTTTTTGTTATTAATTGGTATAATTTTTATTCATCTGTATTTCTGGAGTTCCATACTTTCTTGAAGTTTGGGGAAACATCTGTCCAGAACTTCTATAGCTCCATGATTTGTTTCATAACCTAAAAATTTCTGAATACAAACTTAAAAATTATGTAATGACAATTACAATGAGTTTATTAAGAGGTAGTTTTAAAATGCCAGTTTAACAACGTAATGTATTTGTTAGTGACAGAAATTGTAATGTAAATAATTATAATACATTAAAATAAATTTATCATAATAAAGGGAGACCTAGAGAAACATAATGAGAGAGATATCACAGGTCATCACAGAACACATTTTAAAACCAAAAAAGTGCTCAGAGCTGGCACAAGAGACATTTGCACAGATCTCATTCCTAAGCAGAAATGGATAGAGCATTAAAGATATTATAGAACAAGAATGATATGATGGACTCAAGGACGCGCGATAAGAAATAGCACCACAGATATACAAACGAGAAGAGCGGGAAAACATACTAATAAAAACTAAGAACAGGAAAAGTCCTGGAGGAAATGGAATTGCCATGAACTAATAAAACACAGAAGTGAAAAACTAAAGGATATCATAGAGAATTATTCTTCAAAGTTTATGATGAGAAATTAATCCCAAAAGAATGGCAGACAGGTGTGATATCAAATATACCTAAGAAAGTATTGAAAAAAAACTGCAACAATTATAGAAGGTTAACACTTCTATCATCAACATCAAATCTTTTTACCGACATATTAAATACAGACTGAAAGAATACAGTGAAACACGTTCCTGTAAGGCCAACAAAATAGAATCAGAAAAGGAAGAAAAACAAAAGATGTCATATTCACAATACAATCTTGCACAGACCAAGTATTCATCCATGGCACAGAACCACTGAAGTGAATTTACGAACTACCTACTGTTGAGATAACTATAGACTGAAAAGGCATACAATAAAGACAAAATTAATGTGGGAAACTCTGAAGGAAGAAAAGGTGCTTAAAGAAACAAGAAAGATAATTCAATGTCTCAATGCAGTCTTACAGATGAGTAAAATAAATTAATCTTACACCATGTAAGAGGAGAATTTGTGTGGCTCCATCTCAGCATGCTGAGTGATGATTAGTGCATTTGAACTAGTTTGTTCAAGAACAACACCTCTCCACTTGTACTTTTAATTGTAATATTACTAGTTACATGCTGAAAATGTAATTTGTAATAGTAATTGAGTAAAACATTTGACAAGGAAATGTAATCGAGGCCAATTACTTTTATTAATGTACTTTTCCCATCACTGTCACAAACATGGGCACATTGGTCTCCCAGTGCATTGTATCAGTATCCATATTTGAGTAAGTATTATTGTCTAAAGATAAAAAATTTGGAAAATTTCAATAATTTACCCAGTTGTAAAATTCAACACTTGTCATGCTGTAATCATTCATTAATTTAAAACTAAAAATGAGTTGACACATTATTTTTCAATATTAATCAAACTTAATTTTTATGTTCAATTCTGAATTTTTATTTTTGTGAAAAATAGTTTTTAGTGCCCAAAATAGCAAAATATCAAACATTTTGAAAGCAAAAATTTGAAGAAATTCTTGAATCTACTCAATTTGGACTCAAACCTGTCACAGGCACCCCTAAAAATGTATCAAAAAATCCAAAACTGATTGAAAATAGCTAAAAATACTGAAAAGCAGGTGAAATAACCTTGATAAATTAAGTCCAGTCAAGGCTACTGCTTAAACAACTACCTCTACAACCACCTAAAAATACATTTTAAACATTCAAAAATAAACAGAAATTCTTGTGCAAGTAAAATGTTAAGTAAATGTAAACAAAAAATTTGAATGGATACAGAGGCCGGAAAAGTTGTTGACCCCACTCGTTTTAGGTTGTGCCCACTTATGATGCCAACTATATCATCAAAGAATGGACACCAACAATCAAAGGGGAATAAATCTCAGTAGAAGACAAAAAATTTAAACAATCCTTTATGCAGATGATATAATTAAAATAATGAAATCAAAAGGCTACCTACAAATTGCAGCAAATGAATTACATAAAACAGAACAAAAACTAACATGAAAATCTCACAAATATGACAAAATCAATGGAAAAGATATATAATGAATTTAAGGAAAAGAAATAGGAAGTATCAAAATTGTCATTAACAGGCAAATAATTGAAAAAGTTTATTTGGGCAATATTGCTGGACAAGATCGCCGGGCATAGAAAACAAAATTCAGAAATTCAGCAGAACAAATGGACAAATGAACGACAGTTTGGAAAGGATATAACTCCAGAGACCACATTGAGAATCACTGGCAGATCCGGGGGGGGGGGACTCAAAAGGCCTAGTTTTTTGTTTGTTACCTTCTTTTATTTGGCAAAATTGATTTACGTATTTGTTTATTTTAGGATTATGTAATTATTTGAAATATAATATTGTATATTGTCATTTACACACTACAAAAATAATTAACAATATATAACAAATGTTTATTATTTAACAAAAATCTACAATAGTTCCCTCCAAAATGATCAGCTGCAACCACCCATGTTATAAATACACAATATGATATCAAAACAAATACTCAAGAGCAGATAAGAAGTTTGGACAGAGGGAAGTAGCGGTTGGCAAAGAAACTGGAGGCCATGCAGATGATTCTATAACATCTTGCAGGAGTCATGCTAAGGGATTGGCAAAGAAGTAAATATATTAGAGAAGTCTAAGGACAAAGAATAGAGATAGAGGATGGTCAGAAAACATTTTTCTCACATTAACAGAATGATGCAAGAAAGATTCCTATTGACAAAATTGAATTATAATAGGGTGAAGAGACATGGGAAGATCACAAAAGAAATGGCTACATCAGGCTTGGAAAATTAAAAAGCCATCAGGTCTGCAGAAACAGATGACACCTAACAATGTGTTATATGCTAATGCTGCTGATGATATTAATACCACAATATATAAGAATTGTTTTCTACGTATTTAATACGCAAGCAATTACACATACATGTAAATCATTTTGCATTTTATTATAAATGGGTTTGAAACTAGAATGTGTTTTCACAAACAAGTTATTTCAACCACATTGTCAAGGAGTCCAAGAATTGCCTTGTTAAAAAGAACTGTATAGACCTACAATAATTATTTTTCTTTTTAGTTATTTAGTTATGATTTATGGTTTCGAATATTACATGCTTAGTCATCATTACATAAAAATTAAATTGATGTTTTGGAGTTTTCACGCAGAACTTTTTTTAATTATCACAACACATGAATGAAAATTTGTTTGGATCAAAAGAGATTTGTACAAAATGATATTATACAAAAAGTTGCACAACAGGCAGTGAATGTACCATCTATCTTCTGTTGTGTTATCAATCGCAGTAACAGAGACCCAAGGTTCGATTCATTGACATACTGTACCCGGTTCGCGTGTACCGTGAGTGTGCTGCCGCTAATAATCTTACGTAATTTTACATGTCCTGGCACAATAACGATTAATTAACACATCAATGAAGTCGGAGGACAGATGTTTTCACACGATTGTTGCATGCTTTCTCTTAGGTCGAGTTGCGATTCGAGTGGTCAAAGAATGTGACCTCATCGCAATCGATAAGCCCCTACCCTACCCACTTGCTCCCGCCTCGGCCGACCTTCTGCCGGTCGTGGGGGGCGAGCAGAGGCGCGAGTCAGTGAAAATGTCAGTGAGGTGAGCTACGCCTGCCGTGGACGGGGTGAGGGTAAACCCGAAGTTTTGTGTTGATGACAGAACATGCAATGTTTAAGGGATATGGTTATGGATGGCGATTTGCACCGCCGCTTCCGGAGGGCCGGAGCACCAGAGCTCGACAAAACGAGTTGTACACCCTCTGTTAACAGGTGCGAAAAGGCTGTATTGAGATGATTTTTTCAACAATGTATGACTTGTTAGAAAACGAAGTTTACAAGTGTCTGCTTGCGATTATTGGATGTAAACTTATGGGACATTGAGAGATATCAGATCGATTAAGGCATGGGAATTTTCTTGTATATTTTGTCTGGAAAATTGTTTCTAGTTTTGTGATACACGTGAGTTGTGAAAGTAAATTTTCATTCATGACTGTGAGGAATACTACGATATCACTTTTACAAAAATTAAATGTACATGTAAAGATCTTGAAACTGTCTTTATCTTCTGTGGTATTTTATTTTGTTAGAAGTGCTTCAAAACATACTGACAAAAAAAATTAAAATTTCTAAACAAATTTATACAGAGAAGAAATAGTGCAACTCATTGTGTTGTCTTATCGTGCCAGACGATTATTTCATCAATGAAAAGGTTTTTTTACGATTTAGACGAGGGTCTACCTATAAGTATGATATTTACTTACATGTCATTTTCACTTAGTAAACGATTTTGTAGGTGGTCAAGTGAGTGAGTGGGAGATTTTAACAATTATGTTTTAAGTAGGTACTGACCTAGTTTGTGTGCAATTAGGGAAAGTTTTCATTCGAATTGGTCATGAAGTATATAAAATTATTAATAAATTATTGTGCAAAATTTTATTGTTCTTTTGAAATGATATAAGTGTGTTTTCACATGGAGAAAGAATCTTAATTATCTGTTGATAATATTAAGTAGTTGTCATATTTATGGAAATAAAATGCGTCCAATAAATTATTGTAAGATAAACAATGTGCTTTGTTATTAGTGAATATAAAAACTTACCAGAAAATGGCCTTTTTTTATGAGGTACACATAACCTGTTTCATGTTTTCATTCAGTTATTAGAAATTAGCATTCGTTTTCTTTTAGTTCAAATTATTTTTAAAACCCTTTGATTGTTTCTTATTCTTGGGGTATGTGTATATGATTATAGTCTATTTTATAGATATATTTTCACAGTTTCAGTAAATGAAGAGATTACATTTTTTCTTGTTTATAAAAGTAAGCGATTTATTTTATATTGATCGTTATTTTTATTAAGCTTAGTTTGGAGGACATAAAATAAAAACTTGTGAAATTTCAGAATAACTACCTCATAGAAAAAAATAAAATTAATTTGCTTTCAGATCTGTACCAGATAACAATGGCATATGCATATTGGAAATCCTGGTAAAATTGCAGATAATGCTGTTTTTGATCTGTATTTTGTGCGAAAGAGATCCCTTTCCAAAGGGATTCACAATATTTTAGGCAGAGCACAGGGCTGGGGGAGATGTCCTCAAGTTTTTGGAAAACTTTCA